>JAJLZG010000004.1:600000-839528 GCA_030572075.1 Yamadazyma ubonensis | reverse complement strand
ATAGTTATCTGGATGACCTAAAGTATTAGGTGAGAAGAATACAAATAAACTAAATATAAATAAGAAAATAAATACAGTAATTAAATCTTTAAATATAAAGTGCTTATCCCTAGCCATTCCCAGCCATTCCCAAACTATTCCCAGCTATACCCAGAATCTCATCACCCAATAATAGAGCTGCCATTCAATCATAATAAGTGAAATAAAAAGCGTGACTAAACAATTACTTACTAACCTATAGATGCTTTCTCGTGTTGCAAGACAATCGTTCAAATTGAACGTAAGAACTTTAACTACCAGCTCAAGATTATTATCTGCACCAACTAAAACTAACTCTCCAACTGCTCAAAATTTAGCTGAAATTACTGGTGCTGATTCTTCTTTGATTGGTCCAGGTGCTCAACCAGGTACTATTCCAACTGATTTAGATCAAGCCACTGGTTTAGAAAGATTTGAAATTTTAGGTAAAAGAGAAGGGGTTGATGTTTTCGATATGGAAAACCCAATTTTTGAAGGTTCTGGTACCATGCAAGATCCTTATATTGTTCCTACTTATATTGGTTACAGATACGTTGGATGTATGGGTAAAAAAGGTGAAGAACATAAACCTTACTGGTTAAAATGTACCGTTGGTGAACCTGCTAGATGCTGGCACTCAGGAGTGGTATTTTTAGCCAAATATGTCGGTAAGCCTGAACATGCTCACCACTAGATTAGTATTGCATAATAAACGTTCAATGAATAACCTTATATTTACTTTATAACTCTATAACTAACTAACTTCGATAAATAACCCTTGAATAAATCCAATCAGTGTAACCACTGCTAACCCCCACCATCCAAGCCAAGCAATGTCATATTTTTGCCCAATAGACATTAACTTCCCAGTTGCAATTGGAACTACACAGGATGCCAAAGATGCAGCAGAAATTGAAATCCCATTGATAACCCCTAAGTATCCAGGAATTGCATTTCTCGTGATCAGAATCATCACCATCGTGGCCATTGAACTTGCAACCATTACTCTAATAAATACAAACACATATAAGAATAAGTCAGCTTTAGGAGTAAGAAATTCACCAGCAGTTGGGAACTTTTCGGGAATAAATAAAAGAACGTATGGCAAAATGAAAAATAAAATCGGGAAAAGCCCTAATGCAATTCTATAATGGGTATCCTTGCTAACTTTCCTATCAATTATTGGGAATACTAACAAGATAGTGAACATACCAAAAAAACCAGAACTCGAAAGTAATCTTCCTGATTTACCTGCAGTATATCCTAAACCTCCAGCAAGCTTAAATGGGAACTTTGAAATCAAATCTCCATTCTCGTCGTATCCTGGCCTTCCAGAGACAAAAATAGGTAAAAACTCATCAAAAGATGTAAAATGACCCTGCATTAAAAAGTATGATATAATCGGATTAATAACTTGAGGTTTAAGAATTTGTCTCCATGGAAAAGACTTAACAGGATCTTCAACAACTGCACTTTTAGATAAAAGACTGGAAGTTTCAGTTTCAGTTTCTCCATGTTCCAAGATTTCCCCAATGTCTGGTTTCTTAGACCATCCAATATACTCAAAAAAACTGTTTTTCATGCCAATTCCCTTATCGTCTTCATACCTCAACTCAGGATGAGTTTCCTGTAAAAAGAAAAAAGTTACCACAGATAAAAGACATAAAATTACTGAAATAACTATGTTAGGTAATGCATAAGGATAAGCTTTGTTTAAAGGATCCAATAGAGCAGTCGGGGTCAAAACTCTATTTGGATGAGATAAAGTTCCTCCTATCCAAGGCCCAATAACTCCCCCTACATTCCAAGAAACAGACATGGATAAAAAAGCCAAACCCTGGTGATTTTTATTATGGGCTATTTCTCCAATTACAGATCTTGAAACAGCACTATTCCCATTAAGTAAGCCCATAAGGCCTCTTGCAGCAAAAGCCATCCAGTAATTAGAGGAAAATCCAAGAAGTAAAAGCGACATCAGACTTCCAATGAGTCCGATCATAAGTACGATTTTACGGCCATGATCATCAGCAAACTTACCCCAAAACACAGCAGAAGCGAACTGGGCAAAGGCAAAAATAGCAGCCAAATATCCGGCGTAAGTCGAGATATCGGACTCAGATTTGGCGATCCCGAAGTCTCGGATCATAAAGTAAGCATAAGGGAAAATGGAGGTAAAAGCGATGGGTTCTGCTAATTTAATACATGAAATCACAACAATTTGGGCAAGTGGGAACCCTCTAAGCTGGTCTCTAAAACTTGTATCAGGCATGTTTTCTAAGTTTTTTAGGGGTGGGTTTTATATGTAACGGTAAATACGCATCTGGTCCGTGCTTCAGTGCTATGCAACAACGGAGATGATTATCAGATCGAGCGTGTAAGGTGGGGGCAGGGGATGTGATTGTGAGGGATTTACAAAACATTGCCCAGTTGGTTAGAAGTATTATGTGAAGATTAGGAGCCAGAGTGTTATAGCCGGAGTGTTATAGCCGGAGTGTTATAGCCTATTGGGAGAGGACGATTATAAAGATAAGCAATGCTTAAGGGATACATAAAAAGATAAATAAAATACACAAAACATGAACTAATCAACGAGTACCGTTGAAACTACAATCCCATTGTTGCTGCAAATTATTTGCGATACGATCCGGTAAATATTTCCAGGAAAGGTTCCTCAGGAATGCAATTAAATTCCACAAATTTTTGAGCTTTGCGATTCATTAAATGGAACGTGATATTTATTACCTATTTGTATAATTGATTTATTTCCTTAACTTCCCACTTAACTTTCCTTATTTATTCCCTTTATTTATGCCTGATCTGTTTAATGATTTTTAGTTCAATTTAAATATATTAAACTTAATTCATTATTTCTACATAATGCAAAATTCAAACGTCTCACATGTACCGTAATTCAGATAAATCCAGAACATTGTCCCTTTATCCCCTAATCCACTTAATGTTTCTACATTGATTAAATTAAAAGGTATTACATAATACATAACTAATCAACTCTAAATCTAAATCCAATTCCATCTCTTATCTACGCCATAAAATTCCCTATCCCCCACCGATTCCGGCGATTTACTCCGGCGTCTCCAGACCCCGTATTTTTCACTAATGGAAATCTTTGGCGTCGCGCATAACCATTTTTCAGTGCCGTATCTTTTGCTATAAAACCTGGCACCGCCGCATATTCACCACATATCCTTCACTAATGACAAAGCCTGCTGTACTCTTCCTTGGTGAGTTGAACAAGGACTTACCTGAATACAAACACTTTGCAAATAAGTACGAGTGCATCGACTATGTGCTCACCTCCAAAGAACAGTTCATCAAAGACATGAAAAAGTATAATAATATCGAAGCCATCTACGGTAGTTGGCTTGGTTTCGTGTTGGTGGGTGGTTTCACCCAAGAGATTCTCGACAGTTTACCTCCAAGTATGAAAATTATTGCCATTTGTTCGGTGGGCCACGATCAGTATAATGGTCCTAAATTGGCTGAAAGGGAAATTATCTTGACCCACGTTCCTTCTACTGAATGCTCCAAGCCTGTAGCAGATCTCGTGTTGTTTAACACCATTGCTGCATTCAGAAACCTTCTTCCTGTGCTGCAAGTATTCGTTCAACATAATCACCACACAGTTCAGGCCAGAGCTGCTGCTCAGTATGGAACTATGAACCATAAAACTGGCCAGATTGACTTGGGTCCTACTTCTAAGTATGCCTACGGTGAAACTGCTGGTGGATATCCTAATTTGAGCCCAGAGGGCCGTGATGTGGTAATCATAGGTTTTGGTCTGATTGGAAGAGTTATTGGACAGAAATTAGCTTCTATTGGGATGAATATCCACTATGTCAAAAGATCCAAATTATCCGAACAAGAAGAATCTGAATTACCTTATAAAGTCACATACCACAAGTCTTTACCCGAAACCACTGGATTTGCTGATTTAATAGTGAATGTTGCACCAGGAACTCCAGAAACCAAGCACTTAATTAACGATGATTTGATCAATAGCTTCGCAAAACCTATTAGAATTATCAACGTAGGGAGAGGTATTAGTATTGATGAAGATGCTCTTGTAAGAGGATTAGAATCTGGAAAAGTTGTATTTGCTGGTTTGGATGTTTACGAAGAAGAACCTAAAATTCACCCAGGATTATTGGGTAGACACGATGTGTTTTTGACTCCACATATCGGTGCTTCTACAGTAGAGAATTTCGATTACACTGCTGTAGTAGCTATGAAAAACATTGAGCTTGTTTTGGAAGGAAAAGAGCCTCTCAACAGAGTGAATTGAATAATTTATTTGGCTGCGAATTTTTGCAACCACAAATACAATGTTGGATTCAGACAAACAAATTGAATATGAGAAAAAACTTGCTTTGTTGATGGTTGAAAACTTGTATGATCTTCAAACACAAGATTTCCACTTAAAGCGGTTTCTCTCGGAATTATCCGATTATAATATGCCTTCAGTAGAGAAATTACTATTTTATATAGATGAAATTAATCATAACATCAGAGATTTCTACCAAACTTTTTTTGACCTGCACCCTGATATCAAATATAGTCTAACGTTTCACAACTGGAAGTGTGGAGATTTGAATTACCTTTTCGTTCACTTTCAATATGTGAATGAAGAATTCGAAGTAATTGATTTACCAATTGGTTTATTCGAGGTATCAGATGATTTGTGTGCTGGAATTTCTCGAGTAAACTTTCTTAAGGGAAAGGTCAATTTTGTCACAGTAAACTTTCAACTTGATCCAAAATCTGAGATTCTTTTGAGCTATATTTTAGAAATTGACCCCAAAGACATCTATAAAAAAGTAATGAAGAGCTTTCCTGAATTTCAAATTGGTGTTCTCGTTGAATTGCTACAAAGTTTTGTGACCAATCGCTTAGATTTTGATGACACTTCCGGATATATAGAAGTAGTTGAACTGGCTTTTAAAGGTGTAGTTAAGCACATTGCACCTCAACTTCTTGATATTGAGCCTTTCAAGTTTGGAGATGTGCTTTTCAAAGTTAGAAGTTTGATGACAGATAAACACTTATTTGATCTTAATCTTACACCACAAAATTGGCAAGCTTTAGAAGTATCTTCTTATATTGCGGCATTTGTATACAGAATTGTTAGTATGGATGTAAAAGTTCCAGCTTCCCACATGATTCTCAAGTATATCAAGTATGAGATATTTTTAGTCGACCAAATTATACAGGGACAGAAAAAGAGATATCCAGAGTTATCAGGACAAATCTTGAAAGGGCTCAGGAAGTTTGACAAGAAACTCAACGAGTATCACGATTGTATTGCAGAAATGCCTGATATCAATCTCAGTACGTATCTCTGTCCTGAAATGCAAAGATTTTTGCAACCTGGGGTAATTCCCACTTTAACAAATCAAATTTTCCTGCAAAGGCTTAATGGGGCCGAAATCACTTTTGGAGAAGAAGATACTCTTGAGTTCGTTGATGAAATTGTTATGGATGTATTTTCATGTCAAGGAAATTTAGACGAAGAAGCCCGTAAGTTTGAGTATTTGGCGGCTGAGAGAGGTACTGATATGGCTGCGTTTTGGAAGCCAAGAGCTTCAGAGTTTCCTACCTTAGTAGCTAGTGTGAAAAAGGTTCTATCAATCCAAGTAACTTCCAATAGAGGATTTCACCAGTTTCAAAGCAAGTTTAGTCAAGTTTGGCGGAACTCCAAAGTTAATGGATTGTGTCTGAATACTGATATTTATTATGTACATGCGGTAGCACAAGAGGTAGATGTTTTTACTATTTTGAAGAAACAATTTTTCAAGCAGCACCAGAAGCCTAGGAAAACCGAAAAGTTATTCTGTGTTTCTGATATGCGGTTACCACCACTTCATCCATTAGCTAGTGATCATGTATAACTATGGGCTGTATGACCATGAGTACTCATTAAATATATCAATTAATGTCTATAACCCATCAAGAATAACCTATAACCCATTACCGATATCCTATATACACATTGAGAACAACCTATAAACCCATCAAAAAAACCTATAAACCCATCAGGAATAACCTTTAAACCCATCAGGAATAACTTATACAAACCCATTGGCCATATACTTAATAAGCTAATCAAATCTATTCAGGATATACTTATCAATGAATAAATTGTTATTAATACATGATTGAGAATCGAATAAACCCGATAATGAACCTATTAATAGAAAAAATGATAATTAAAAAATAACTAATGAAAAATTAATGAATATTAATAAATTGATTCTCTGACAAATAAACTCTTTATCGAATGCATCATTTAACCAATCAACTAACAACCCATTAAAATACCCAAACTTGCTCCTATGCCTCCTATCTGAAACTGCGCGCCGAAATCGTCCAGTCCATCAAATGTCATTATACATCGGGGTGTATCAGGTGTTATACGCCTATGAAGCCCAAACCGAAGAGGAGTTGAATGTATCACCGAATGATATTCTCTATCTCCTTGAAAAATCAGACATAGACGATTGGTGGAAAGTTAAAAAAAGAGTATTGCCAGTAGGCGATGAAGAAGTAGATGAACCAGTAGGGTTAGTACCTTCAAATTATATCGAACAAGCCCCTGTGGTGAAAACTTGCAGTGCTTTATACGACTACGATAAACAAACAGAAGAAGAGTTATCTTTCAAAGAAGGTGAACAATTTAATATCTACGATTTAAATGATCCAGACTGGTTATTGGTGGGTGATATCAGTGGTACTTTATTTGGATTTGTACCCCTGAATTACGTCCAGCTTGCTGATGCCATTTCGGCCCCAGCTCCTCAACAACCACAGATCCCCATCTCCAATTTTGCTCCTCCTCCACAGCATATTAGTAGACAGGAAAGCCAGGATCATGAAACTCATGAAAAATCTGTTCCGGAAGATCTTGACGAGCTGGATCCTGAGCCGGCATTACCGTCTCGTCCTCGTCCCGAAGCTGCTGAAATTAGGCCGGCTAGAGAAGTTAGAGACTCAAGACCTAGAGAGTATGATCTCGACGATGACGACGCTCCTCCTATGCCTTCTAGGCCGAGAGAAGAGGAGGAAGACTTGGAAGCACCCACGCAAGAACACAGCTTTGACGGGGAGTTTTTCAAGTGGTTTATCAACGAAGTAGATGGCAGAAAAAAGAGAGCTGTGATTTTGGCGATTGGAAAAGGCTTAATTTTGTTAAAACCAAACGTTTCAAGTCCTAAAAAATTGAGGTTACGGTCTTCCTCTACTTTGGACAATGAGTGGAGAATCAGAGACTTAATTTCGTTCAACAATGAGAAAAAGCACCTTTTCCTCGAGTTCAAAAACCCGGCTGCTTCAATTGAATTACATTGTGGATCAAAAGATGTAGCTGAGGCAGTTATGGCTATTTTGGGTGACTTAAAAGGAGCTGATAACGCCAAGGGGCTCAGAGAAGTCGAAAGAGCTTCTGTTCCATCTCAGGGAAACAATAAGAAGATTGGAAGATTAATCTACGATTTTGAATCGCAAAGCAAAGACGAATTGGATTGTAGAGAAGGAGACGAAGTTTACATTATCAACCAGACAAAATCAGCCGATTGGTGGATGTGTGAACATATCGATAGTGGGAAACAGGGGGTTGTTCCTGCTTCTTATATTGAGATAGTTGGTAGCTCTAACTTAGATAGATTGACAGATGCACCAGCTAGACTGAAGAGCAGTAAAAGAAAGGATGACAAGAAAAGACAACGTCACCGTGATAGAGACGAACGTGAAAAAATCAGAGAAAGAGACCAAAGAGAGAGAGAAAAGGATAAAGATAAGGCTAAAAAGAACGGAGCTCAAGATAAGTCCATGCCCAATTTTCATAGAGTTAGAACGTGGATCGACAGTTCTGGGTCGTTCAAAGTCGAGGCCGAATTCTTGGGATGTGTTGAAGGGAAAATTCATCTTCACAAAACAAACGGGGTCAAAATTGCCGTGGCTGCCACCAAGTTGTGTCTTGAAGATTTAGAGTATGTGGAAAAAGTTACCGGTACTTCTTTGGACTCGTATAAGGATGAAGTGTTGAAGCAAAATGCCAAACGGAAAGCAGCTGCTGATAAGCATAGATCTGAAGATAGAACATCAGTTTCTGTACCTAAAAAATCTGCTACGGCTGTTATCAACGATGTTCCTCCAACACAACCAGTTAGACCTAAAAGTAGTAGCACCACACAAGTCAGTGAGCCAGAATACGACTGGTTCGATTTCTTCTTATCTTGTGGTGTTGATATTGGAAACTGCCAAAGGTACACTGTTAATTTCAACAGAGAGCAAATGGATGAGAAGATCCTTGAGGATATCACTCCGTCACTTTTGCGTACTCTTGGCTTAAGAGAAGGTGATATCATCCGAGTCATGAAGTTCTTGGACACTAAATACAACCGAACCAAGAAGGAAGACGAGCCTCAATCAGGCAGATTATTCACCGAATCGAGTGGAGCTTTGAAGAACAATTCCAGTAGCGAGATCTCTAAGGTCGATGCTAAGGCTTTGCCCACTCACGAGACTCAAGCTCAACCAGTTCAATCACAACCAGCTCAACCAACTCAACCAGCTCAACCAACTCAACCAGCTCAACCAGCTCAACCAGCTCAAACCAAAACTACGATTGACGACGACGCTTGGGCCATCAAGCCGGCTGCCCGCTCCAACGAGGATCTTAACAAGCCGGCACCTCCACAACAGCCTCAGTATACCGGCTCGTTGCAGGATTTGGTCAATATCAAGCCTATTGAACTGGGCTCTAACACCAATAAACCAATGCCGGCTTTACCTGTTGATGCTCAAGCTCAAGCTCAAGCTTCTCAGTCTCAAACTCCTTCTGCTCCTGCTTTAACTCCGGTTAAAACTGGTACTTTGATCCAACCAGGCCAACAGTTCACCGTGCAAAAAACTGGAGACGCTCAACCTCAACCTACTCTTGTGCCCGCTCAAAGAACTGGAGGCTTGGTACCAGTACAGAGAACTGGAGGCTTGGTTCCCGTGCAAATGACAGGAGGATACATAGCTGCTCAGCCAACCGGTTTCATTCCTATCACTGCTCAGCCTACTGGATTTGTTCCTATTCAGGCCACAGGAGGCTTTTTGGTTTCTGCCATCACGGGCCAAAGAACTGGTGGTCAAATTACTGGTGGATTTGGGCAAGTTGGACAAATTACAGGAGGAATGCCTCCAGTTTCGTTCAACCAACCGACTCTACAAACTGGTGCCGTCACTATGCCGCAAACGACATTTGGCCAGCCGGTAGCTCTGCAGACCACGGGTGGATTGCAACAAACTCAAGCTGGATTCCCCCAGGTGGCTCAAACCACTGGTGGCGTTCCTGCTACTTCTTTTGGTCAGCTTTCGTTACAGAGAACAGGACCTCTTGTTCCAGCTCAAAGAACTGGAGGAATGCCTGCTACTTCTTTTGGTCAACCTTTCCAACCTCAAAGTACTTTCCAACCTCAAAGTACTTTCCAACCTCAGAGCAATTTTGGACAAACTATCTCTGCTCCTCCTACGTTTAATGGACAAATAACAGGACAGTCGTTTGGCCAGAATATGAACCAGGTGACGAACATGTTCCAAAACACGGGAATTAGTCAGAATGGTACACAGAATGGATTCAATACTTTCAACCAGCAGAGTCAGCCCCAGGCGTTTAATCAAAGTTTAAACCAGCCACAAACGTCTTTTGGCCAAAACCCTCAAATCCCCCAAAACACTTTTGGTCAAACCTCCATTGGTCAACCTCAAACCTCCATTGGTCAACCTCAAACCTCCTTTGGTCAACCTCAAACCTCCTTTGGTCAACCTCAAACTTTTGGTCAACCACAGGCTTTTGGCCAGCCCCAAACTTCCTTTGGCCAATCGCCCCAGTTTGAAGGATTTGGATCTCTCCAGTCCCAGCCTACAGGCTCTGGCTTCGGAAATGCTCCACTTCAAAATCAGCAGACAGGTCAAAGAGCTAATCTCTCGGCTGCAACTCCAGATAATCCATTTGGTTTCTGATATATATGTAGCGTACACGACTAGATATGTGTAAATGTAAATGTAGTTTCGCAGCCAAAGTAATACATATTATGATTTCTAGTTTACCAGAAACATATTTGCCCTTTGTGGGTTTTTTGTTGCAGAAATGGGAAGTTCTCTTGCTGTATCCAATTAATGGAGACTTGCAGAAAATCCACTTGTTGTTTGCCAAAGTTTTGGATATCGGAGACTATCACACATTTGGGTGCTATTTGGAGGAGTTTCAAAAAATTTCAGATTCTGCTTTGGAAATAAAAGAGTCCAGGCTTGTTTCGGTATGTACGATGAAATTGGCAATGGTAGATGGGATTTTGGCAAATAAAAAAATCGATGTGGTATTTCAAGGATCGAGAGATTTTGCGACCGAAGGGTTCAATTCGCCCTACGAGTGTCTTCATTCGATGCTTGAAACCGCAGAACTGGGCTCAATTGAGGTAGAAAACCTGGATTTACTTGAAGGGGTTGAAATGTACTCGAGCAAAAAAAAACTTGTTAGTCTCTTGCAAAAACCATCTGCTTCAGCTATTTTGGCCAAACAAAGAGCTAGCCAGTGTACGATTAAAAAACCATTTTACGAGATTTGTTCTTCTGCAAAACACTCTAGGGTCTTAAG
Source organism: Yamadazyma ubonensis (assembly GCA_030572075.1). Classification (NCBI taxonomy): domain Eukaryota; kingdom Fungi; phylum Ascomycota; class Pichiomycetes; order Serinales; family Debaryomycetaceae; genus Yamadazyma; species Yamadazyma ubonensis. The sequence continues at coordinate 828,850 of JAJLZG010000004.1, read as the reverse complement.
TAACGTATGTTTTAACAGAAAAGATACCTTGAACCAAAATGGATCAAGACAAACTTTTCCGTCTGTTGAAAAATGTTTCCAATCAATCGAAGCCTCTCAAAAGCTTTTCTCCAAGGAAATCTACGAATGTTCCAAACTGAAAATCCACTATCTTCCAATCATCAGTGCAAATACTGATACCAGTTTAGGTGACTGCTCTTACTTGGATACATGTCATAAAATTAGAAACTGTAGATACGTTCATTATTATAGTCTTATCCCTAAGCCGAAAGGTAAAAAACTCAACCCAGAAATTGAATTAAAGCATTATAAGGAAAATATTTCTAAACAAGAATATAATGTTGGTTTGTGCTTCAATGAATATTTGAAACCACAATTACTTCCTCAGTGGATTAACACTGATATCAGAAAATTACCTTTTCTGATCTTAGGCAAATTTGCAGTTATTATTTCAGATCCGGCTTGGGACATTCACATGTCTTTGCCTTATGGAACATGTTCTGATGAAGAATTGTTAACTTTACCCATGCATGAACTCCAGGATGAAGGAATCATGTTTTTGTGGGTTACTGGTAGATCTATTGAAATTGGAAGAAAGGCACTTACTAAATGGGGGTACAAAATCAACGATGAAATCATCTGGATCAAGTTGAATCAGCTCAAAAGAACCATAGTTACCGGAAGAACAGGTCATTGGCTCAACCATTCCAAAGAGCATTTACTTGTGGGATTAAAGGGGAATCCCAGCTGGTTGAACAAGTCGATTGATATCAATACCGTAGTTAGTCCTACCAGAGAAACTCTGAGGAAACCAGACGAAATCTATGATATTGCTGAAAGACTTGTAGGTCCAAGTGCTAGAAAGCTTGAGATTTTTGGAAGAGATCACAATGTTCGGCCTGGCTGGTTCACTATTGGGAACCAACTCAACGGAACTTCTATCAGGGAGAGAGAAGTTTTGCAGAAGTACAATCTGTTTAAAAAAACCCATAAGTAGTTTATAGTTTTAAAGTGTCTGATTCAAAAAATTGTAAAACGAGTTAAAAGTTGCAAACTATAAAAATGAATAATATCGTACATAGACTAACTTAACTAACTACTGGGCCTTCTTGGTACTCAAAAACTCTTTCCTCTTTTCAGCAGCACCTTTTTCCATGTACTCTTTGATATCAGTTCTAAAACCTAACCAAAAGGCCACTTCGAAAGAAACAAAATAAGGAGCCAAAACCAAAGCCCCGAGTAAATTGTCAAGTAAAGCCGGAGCTCTGTGTTCGTGAAATCTGTGACCGTAGAATTGAGCTAACCAAGCAGCTATTTGGATGAAAACGGAATACTTATAAAGGTCAGATTGAGAAATACTCGACAAAGGAGAATTGGCCACGTAGTAGTAATAGGTGGTATAAAAATAGGAGAAACCTCCGTAGAAAAGGGCAGTAGGAATTCCAACTTTCCAGTCCAATAAAATGTAGAAAGTGCTGAAACATGAGATGAGAATAGTTCCCAAGTTTAAGTATGGATTAGACAATGCATTTGCAGTGAAAATAGCAATTGCACTAGTTAAGATAATCGGAATACATAACAAATGGATTCCGACATTAACATCATCAGTATGGTAAGATTTATAAAATACTAAATGACCTTTTAAATCAAATAACCCAGCCATGTTGGTAAAAAGTGGAGTAAATTGAAAATGCGCAATTTATATATTGATTCATTCACGTAATTCGATCTTTGGCTTTTTAACTAATCTAGTTTTCTTTAATTTTTGTTTGTTAACATTTGGTTTAAGAGTTCTACCCAAGTTATCCTTGTTCTTAACCTTGAAGATTCTCACAATCCAATTTGTAGATGTGAATGCTTCTTCAACAACACTTAAATCAGAACCAGCATCAGCAGGAATGGTTTGACCTCTAACTCTGTCAATTCCTTCTCTTCCATTGAATAATTCATGGAATCTGTAGTATGACATTTTGTACATCAAAGAGTTTTTCATGGTGTTTGTGGCGTGTTGATCCACTTTATATTCACCTCTCTCAGTGAAATAATCTCTTTCATGAACTTCATCAGGCCAGATTCCCTCGGCAATTCTGATCATCCACAAGAACTTGTTCAAGTCATCCCCTGAGAATCCAATCACTCCTCCAAAGATAATCAACACATAGTCGACATCGTGTTGCTGTAAAATATCATAAGCAACTTCTTCAGATGAGCACATAGCTTTTCCTACAGTTGCAATATGAGTATTGTTCCAGGTATTATTATCGACCAAAGTAGTACGGTCGGCCATTCCTCCAATTTGGTATCCGTAATCCCACCATGACATGACTTTAGCATCTTCTGGAGTGTTCATTCTCAACCAGTAGTAAGCTTCTCTGTAATCATCAATAATGGCAGGAGAACCGTCTGGGTTTCTCGATGGTAAAACCACAGATGGAGAAGAATAGGCGTTGTTGGTGACCCAAGTACAGTGGTAAACAAAGTAGAACAAGTAGTAGGAGAAAGAACTCAATACAACTAATTTAGTAGTAATTTTGAGGAGATTAGAAGAAGTGAAAATTCCCTTCTTTTTTTCCTCTTTTTCGTCACCTTCACTGGTGAAGACATCAGAAACGTCCAAGTAGATATCAAACAATTTCGAAAGAGCAATGGCTCCGGAAACACAAATAATTGGAGTTAATGTCAACATTAATCTCACCATTACTCCAGCAAAGTACGAACATAACACTCCGTAAATAATAACAAATACATGTTCATCCTTCAATTCCTGGAAACATAAGTAAATACCGGCTGGGAATAACCAGATCAAAAACGAAGTGTCGAGGAAGAAAGAAGGCCAGGCAGTAGGTTGATGTTCAGAGACAGAAGCAATAATAGGAATGTGTATTTTGGCGTAACTTGTATCCCATAAGGAATAGAATCTTCCTGTCCAAGGAGCAATCCATCCTAAAGCAGTTAAACCAATTAAACCACCAATTCCAAGTAAAGTGATCAAAGAAATTGAAAACACTAAGAAAGTTTTGAAAGCCTTTTCAGAGATCTTGGACTTGACATAATCACCAAGAGCCACCAATTGAATCAATCCAAATACTCCCAAAGCAGCCATATGATCATTAGATCTAATTGGCAAAAATCCTACAAAAGGAATTTGCATCGAAGCCAAAGTTCCAATGGAGTACCAAGTGGTATAAGCAGTGTACAACCTGTGGTTGTAACGGCCCATCAAGATCAAAACAAAAACGTGTAATGGAATCAAGTTGGTGATAAAAACGTACCCACCCCAAGCACTAACCATGTAAAAATAAAGAAGAGCAGCCCAAGTACCATGGAAAACCGAACCCTGTTTCATGGCCTTGATCCACAAACAGAAAGTTGCCATCAATAAGGTAATGGCAATGGCTTCATTATCATAAGAACCAGCAACCGATCTTGAAATATAACCTGGAGCAATTCCCATGAAAATAGCAGCCAATAATCCAGCATTTGAGTCTTTCATTTCTGTGGTCAAGAAGTAAGTGGCAATTGCTGTCAAACCCGAAAAGGCTGGAGCTAATAACACACAAATATTTCTTATATCAACAGGAATTTTCAACCAGTCTCTTAAGACGTGCCAAATGGCACCAGAAGTAACCATTAACCCAGGGTATAAAGTACCCCCAGTAACTCTTCCCAAAGGATACCAGGTTCTATCATCAAACCAATTTAAGAATTCATAGAAGGAATGGGTGACCAAATACTTTGTAGCTCTAAAGTTAAACCACGGGTCGAATTCGTGAATAATCGATTCGAATCTGATCACAGAAAATAATCTTGAGGAAATGGCAGCACCCGCAATGGAAACAAAGATTAGTACTTGCAATAGCAACTTAATTGTTTCTATAGGGATACCCAATACTTTGGATTGGGGTTTGATTAATGTCATTATACTGTCGTCCACGTATTTTTCAATTTCGCGAATGGCTGTGAGAAGGAGAAGGGTTTGGGTAATGGGCTAATTGGATAATTGGGTTTGAGGAGGAAGTATGTATTTAGTAGGGAGTGATGTGTAGTTTGGGTGAGAGTGGGTTGAGTGAATTAGCGAATTTTAGTACTGTAATTTAATGAGAATCTATATACAATTAAGTGAAAGTTTGGAACTGAAAAGTTACGAAAATTATTGATTCAAATGGATTGTCTGTGATTTAAGAGCATGATTTTAATGTTTTATCATCTGCTAAAAAGCTGGTTAGACGATGATTTTATCCTTATAAAATTCTCTTAAATCTGATAATTTCAACAATTCATTACCGAAATCTGACGGATATGTATTAATTATTAGGTTTTATAATTATTCATGATAAATATCGTATTTAAGTATATGCAGTTAAAAAGAACTCCAGCTCCAGTTTGCAGGAACACTCCCAACAACTTGCTCTTGTCTATCAGATTCAATAGCATCGTCTAAGTGTTTGTTGATCGGAGTGGCCTTAGGAGCTTCATTCTTGGCGTCTCGTTCATTCTTGGGCCTATAAACCTCCTGGCGAGGTTGCACCCGTGGTTTGGGGTTAATTGGTGGGTTAGCATTAATATTAGCTGGTGGATTTGGAAGGTTAGCATTAGAATTAGAATTCTGAGTTTGAGCAGGAGATTGGGGTTTGGAATTTATCTCTACACCAAACTGGCTTTTAACAAACTCATTGTACTCCTGGATACAATTGTCACACACTTTCGATAAAGTACCTCTTCCACCCGTAGTAAAGTGAGCTAAATGATTGATGTAAAGGTAATGAGAAGTGTGCTCTTTACAGAAGATACCTCCACATTTACGGCAATGGTGTCTTCGTTCAAAGAAATTAAACTCTTTATTACAGTCATCGATTCCACACTTATAAACCAGTTCATCTTTAAGCCAGTGTCTTCTTGTAGGAGGTTGTCTTAAAAAGTGCTCGTAGCTCTTGAAATTTTTAAGTTTAGACGGAGAAGGAGGTGATAATACTGGCAGTGAAGAGATGGAATCGACCGAAAGATTTGAGTCGAATGACTTGACAGAAGCAGCCGAAGACTCATTCTGGAGCGGAGTTCCAATCGACCCAATCTCACTATCTTCTCTGTAATCGTCAATAGTTTTCCGTAAAACCGCAGGCACGTACATTGGAGACCTTAAGCCCTTAATGTGTTGAAGCGGTCTATGTTTGGACGGAGGCTGGGCCTGGACGTGCTGGAGCTGGAAGTACGAGGGTCCGTTTTTCGCCTGCCCATTTTTCAGGTCATTCTTGACCAGACCTGGCGTAGGAAGCTGGCTAGGCTGGCTTGGTGTAGGAATTTGGCTAGCTGTAGGAAGCTGTGAGTTTATTTGGGACAAATTGACGTTTTGCTGGTTAGAAGGTACAAGAGGTGCCTGAGTGTTTTGCAAAGGAGATGGTAATCTGTTAATTGCAAGAGGCAGATTTTGAGATCTTCTTCTTTGAGCCAAATCACTGATAAGTGTATTTTTGGTCTGGACCTTCAAATTGTTTAAATACGTCTGATGGCCCTGTTGGACCTCATTGTGGTACCGTTGAGTGGCCAGATTTAGTGGGCTCTGAGTGTTTGAGTTTTGCTGGGAATTCAAGTTTTGCAGAGAATTCAAGCTTTGGGAGCTCAAATTTTGCAGCGAATTCAAATGGTGGGAATTCGACGGGGTGCTTGATGCAGAGCCGGGCCCAGGAGACGGTTTTGGGCTGGGATCAGTATCGTTCGACAACGATCTTTGACTCAAGTTGGGCTGGCGAGTGAGGCTTGAAAACGACGATAAGTCGACAGCAGCCGGCTGGTATTCTGCGGGCTGGTAGTCTGATTTTTTCAGTTTTTCAGTCCGAATTTTAGGCTTTGATTTCTGTTTTTCAAGTTTCGGCAACGGTGATAAACTGAGTTTCTTTAACGCATTGAGTGTGAGTCTTTGCTGCTGGATGATTGTATCGTTATCGTCGTACGCATCATCATCGTTGGACCCGTTATCGTTATCTTCGTTATCGTTATCGTTGGTTTCGTCCCGCTCGTCATCACCATCGTTGTCCCGGTCCTTGTGATCAAACGGTAACTGTCTGCCGATTTCTATATTGTCATTCCGTAAATTTGAAATGGAAGAAAGCACAGGGGCCTGAATGAACGACTGGAAGTTTTTATTGTTGTTGATATTGGACGAAGAGATTGAACTTCCAGTTCGATTAGCAGGAATATTATTAAGAGATTTGAGTGAAGCAGTTGAAAGAACCGATTGAAATGACTGGGTTCTAAGCTTAACGTTTTTCTTTTTGAACTGAAGATTTGCATGACCTTCGTCAGTTTCTGTATCGTTTATGGCGTTATCACTATCGATTTCAGTATCGATTTCAGTTTCAGTTTCCTTTTCGATAATATGTTCCTGGATATCGTTTTCTTTGTTTATGTCATTTGATACCGGAATAGCTTCAGGAGTAGCATTAAGTTGAGGACTTTGATGAGCTGCGGGTGGTGCCAAGATAGGACCAGCCGTCTCAACGGTTTCAACGATTTTCTGACCCAAATTCTCAGATTCAGACGTAAAATTCTCGTACCTGTTTGGGCCGGGATCATTTGAAGGTGCTGATTTGGTAGCGCCATTCAGAATCGCCATTTGTGGTGTGTGGGAGTTGTTAATTTGAGATACAGGTAATTCAGTCGTCAGTTGAGAGCCAGTCTCAAGGTTATGGTTGGAGCTAGAAGTCACGTGGAACGTATCTTTTAAAGGAACGGGGGACTCGGGAAGGGCTTCTGCGGAGTTGGAAGAAGATAGAGTAAACTTTGGCTGATTTGCGGTTGCAACTTCTGACATGATTAAGTTGCAAGTAGTTTGCGAAAAGGGATTAATTATCGCGCGTCGTGTGAGGGAAAAGGCGGACTTGCAGGTAGGTCCAGAACGGGGGGTGGTGCCAAGGGTGGTAGCAGAGGTGGTAGCAGAGGTGGTAGCGGTGGTGCCAAGCAGAGGCTGGACGGGAAGCCTGCTGCGGTCTTGAGGCCTACCGCGGTCTTATCTCTTACTCATCTCTTCTATTACTACTGTTCAATTACTACTGTTCAATTCTACTGTTCAATTCTACTGTTCAATTCTACTGTTCAATTACTACTGTTCAATACTACTGTTCAACTACTACTGTTCTTTTGTTATATCTTACTGGTCTCTTCTCTTCTCCTGGTATCACTCTCTTCTTCCATTCTACTCTTTCTCTCTTCCTCTATTCTACTCTTTCTCTCTTCCTCTATTCTACCCTCACTCTTTCCCTCTAATTCTACCCTCACTCCCGCTACTTCCTGGCTCCCCCGGGTGCGTAATTGAATTCGTTTTCATTGGATAAAAAGTCGCACAGGATCCGAATTGGAATTTATCATCTACAACATGTTAGCACGTAACGGTTTAGGCTTAACTGCCAAAAGTATGTGATTGTTAGTCTTATGATGTGTCTTATACTAACCTCAGGAACTACCCAATTATTCAGATATTCTCCATCCCTCATTAGAAATATCTCCACAGTTAAAGCTAGTCATGATGAAGAGCAAAATATCTTAAATGAACAAAGAAAGAACAGACCAGGATCTCCACATTTGCAAATTTATAAACCACAACTTACTTGGATTATGTCCGGTTTCCATAGAACCACTGGTGTTGCAATGGCTGGTGCTTTTTATGCTTTAACTTGTGGTTACGCTGCTACTTCGATTTTAGGTTTACCTTTAGATGTAAATAGTCTTGTTGCTAGTTTTGCTGCTTTACCAGTTCTTGTAAAAGTTGGTGCAAAAGCTACTTTGGCCTTCCCATTTGCTTTCCATTCTTTTAATGGTTTAAGACATTTGGTTTGGGATTTCGGTAAAGAATTAACTATCAAAGGTGTCTACAGAACTGGTTATACTGTATTGGCCTTAACTGGTTTATTCGGTACTTATTTAACTTTTATGTAAGCATTATTTATTAATACACATCGTTTGTGCTACTTCTTTGAGTTAAGTTTTTGAATCCTTCGGTTATTTTCTGACTCAAATCACTTTATTTCGCCAGCTTTTTCAACAGATTCAACAACGGTAAATCCATTATAAACTTTACCTTCTCTATAGTTATACCACAATAGTATTCTGTCAAGTTCTCGTCTCCTATTGTGTCTTGTTGCTTGCTTTCTCTAAATCATCCTGGAGTCCTGTAAGAAATGCCTCTTGTAAAGTCAAATCTGTATCATTCAAGTCAGTTACATGATAATCAAGAGGATTTTTAACAATTAAATCGTTATTCTTGAGCTTCCTAAAAACACTCTTTTAGCATATGTTTCTGTATCAAGTTCTAAATAAAAAGTGGTTTCAAAGTCCCTTAAAAACACCGTTTAATTTTTGTAATCAATCACGTAGTTGACGATCTGAATAATAATCTTAATGAATCTTTCATAACGACCCAAATCTTTTTTCTGAGCTCCAGTTAAATGATCTTTTGGGTTCATCCTTAGGTCAGCGCTTTCTTTATCGCCCTCATTAGATTCCTCCTTTACAATCTCAAAATCAGGAACGGAAATGACTTCACCATTTTCCACAAACTCACTTAATAAACGGTGCTTCATTTCAACGAAAATATTGGGGCTTTCTGGTGGTAACATACAATATCATTTTTTGATGATGTGTTTTCAGCATTTTCACTTTCAGTGAAGTATGTGATATCACCATATATCCCATTCAAAAAGGCAACACACGGCTCGATGATACCACCAGTGAAAAGCCTTTGTACATAGAATTTACTCTAACCTCTCGCAGAACTTCCGAAGATGAGATTATGTCCCAAAAGCATCATCTTGTTACGAGAAAATTCACCAACTTTTGTATTGAAAGCTTTGTCACCACTACTTTCAATCCTTCCAAATACTCTTTACCTTTAAATTCCCTATTAAATATAGGAAGTACCTTACACCTTGTTTCATTTCTTTTGTTCGAAGTTGCATCAGGATCTCTAGTAATTCTACATCTAACTGGAAAATTATACGGCCATGAAAAGAAGAGTTTTACGCTTCAGGATGGTGTTGAAATCTACCTATAATCTGAGAATGGTTCTTTAAGTCAAATTGCTTCAAAGTCCCATCTTGAAACTTTACGGGGTCAACACCCAAAATTGACCTCTCAACTTCTGATTCTCTTAATTTTTTGGATAATAAATCATGATCTGAAACTTCGTTGTCATTTAAATAATCACTCATTCTTCAAGTCATTGAAAGTCTGTTCTACTTTTGGATATTATTTTGCAGCATCTCACTTTTTGCGACCGAAATTATAAAAAATGTCACGTGATACTCGTCGTCAGCTTTATAAATGTTTTACAACTGCCTCCTGAAGAAATTTCAAGAAGAACTGCAAGTAAACTTCTAAAACATATTAACAGCTACAAATGTAAAGCAAATATTTTCCTAATATTCCTCTGTTCATTGTTACTTCATGTTTTCTCGTTTTACTTCATTCCTATTCTATTCTTCGCTACAATATAATTCAAATCACGTCTCTACGTTCATATTTACCTTGTCGTTATTCATTACCTACCTATACCTATTTTCGTCTTTTTTCGTATCGATATCGAGACAAAAACATGTCAGCTTGCTGCAAATCGAACAAACAGTACTACCTCTATCTGTTATATCACTATAATCATTGATGATCAACTTATCAAATAAATTGTTCTCATTCAATAAATTAGAGCTGAAATTATTCAACCCACTGGACTCGCCTGAGTTCTTTAAATTTATCTTTTGCTTTTTACTACTTTTATTTCTTTTCTGTTGAAGCTGGCGGAAACTTGATCTGAGCTTTAAGTACTTTGTTATCTGGTCATTTACAGAATTATTTCCATCAATCTGGTAACTTTTGGTGACTCTATGGATCAAATTTGACTGTTTAATGGAGTAGCTCAAAAACTTTTCAAGATCATCGAAATCATTCACCGTCTCCAAATCCTTGAAGTTTTTGTCTCCATTCTGGCCCATGTTCAAGAGTGCCTCATCTGCAGATTTCGAAAATCCACTTTCTAAAGGCTCTTCACTTGCAGGTGTAGAAGCTGAAGGTGAATTTATTTGGTTTAACGTGTCCAGAGTCATGTACCCATTTTTGATGAAATCTAGCTGTTTTATCTGGTTATTGATCACATCAATATAGTTGTTGATGAGCTCCTGTTCCTTAAGTTTCGAAAGATAGTCTACCTTGAGTTTGGCTAGCTCAGGTGTGTCTTTTGGGTGTGAAGTTTGAGGATTTGGAATGCTAGGATTTGCTTTTAAGGGGGAAGGAGTTGATGCTGCTGGAGGTACACCAGTACTCTGTTTGGTGTTGTTTATGTTGGTGTTTGTGCTGGGTTTGGTGCTGGGTTTGGTGCTGGGTTTGATGCTGGGTTTGGTGCTGTTCATGTTCATTTCTTTCACACCTTTATGGATATCACGGAGATTTTGCTTTTTGGTAGCTTCGTCATCCTCCGTATTGACAGGCTTACGTCCCGGGCGAGGCCTAGGCGGAAGAACCCATTTTTTACTCAAGCCAATTTCGTGCTTAAGTTTTATCGAAGATGATGTCTTTATATTGGGATTGAATTTCGTGTCTACTTTTGTAATTGGCTTAGGAAGAACAGCAATGGGGATGGGTTTCTGTTTCAGTTTGGCAATTTGAATGGGGACTTGGGGTTTTAATGGTCTCTGAGAAGCCAGCTGAATTTTGGGGTATTTTTGAGGTGGTTTATCAGACTCTCGAGCAGCAGCTGGAGCCAAATTACTGGGGGCAATATTTGGGTTGGGTAGTTTTGTATTCGATATGGGGGTGATTTTCGGGGTTATCTTACTGGGTATTTTGGGACCAGGTCCCAACTTGTGGTTTTCTGCGTTCATTTGTGTCCGGCAAACTTAGCGTGGAGTTAGAGAAATTTTCTTTGAGTTCCTTAAATCCTTTTTTATTGCGGAATCATAAGCTCTCGGGACGTTGCGGGTACGCTAATCTGGTATTTTAATATGATGAAAATGTGCTGGAAGATTGGGATTTGGTGGGAATATTTGTTTTGATGAAGCCAATATGAGGGTGTGTTTAAAAAAAATTTTCAATATCTCTACGATGTCTTGTGAGGGTTATTGTATACTTTTGAGATGAGAATATATGGGGATTTCCGGGGAACTCCAAATAGTGAAAAAAAAATATGGAATTTCAAAATTTCCTGATTTTTACACCATTATATTCCCTGCTAAAAGAAGAGTATCTTTTAGAAAGTTTTGTTGCTAAATAAGCACTTTTGACAATTTGCAACCACACTAAATCTACTGATATTTGTGACCTGCATATAATTTTATTGCGTATTTTGAGATCAAAATAAACTAAACATCCTCGTTTTTCATTTCAGCTGTCAAAATGAATAAAGGTCAAATGAGTATCAAACAAAGCCAGCTAAGTCATCTCAATAGTCAGCTTGCTCAGTTGCAGTCAAACTTGGGAGAGTTCAATGAGTTGATAGATACGACGTGTTATCAGTTCAAATCTATCCAGAAACTTGGAGTGATACACGGCTCGTTGTTTATGGCATGTCACCGGGTTTTCGACAAAGATAACTTTGAGGGTGATCCAGAAGAGGTTTTGGATTAGTATGGTTTAACTATGTGATTTGTGAACATATTGGTATGACATACAAATCTGGTACATGAAATGATTTACGAATAATTGCCTATAGTTTGTACAATATGAAAAGATGATTGATAACTTTGGCTAGTGATAGGGGGTAATATTGGACCCGAAATATTGTTCTTTTTGTTCTTTTGGTATGTTTTAAAGATGTATGTGTTTTTACCTTTGAATATTCCCCTGTTTCAAAACTCGAAACCTTTGCTACGTTCGGATGTCCAGAAGTTGTAAGTTATTTCCGGGACTGTTTGAATCCCGAAAAATTCTAGTAATATTTATACATGTAACATTCATTAACTATTTACAATCTACAAAGCCTTTTTCTTCTCCAATTTCTCCTTAATCAAAATATCTCTCTCCATATCCAAGTACTTTAATTGTTGGTACTCCTTGATGCAGTCCATCTGAGCCTTATTGAAATCTTTACAATTATTCATGGCATCCCATGGATTGGTGAAACTATTTGAACAATTAATATACATTTTAATAAGTTCGTCACATTGCTTAAAAGCCTTTTTTCTCCATCTTTGGAAAATAAGCTTCTCCTCTTTAGGAGTTATCACCCATGCTGGAAGATTTGGGTCACTAGGTAAGGTAACCTTCTCGTAGTCAGTTTCTTTGGCCATGGCGTGGTGAAAAAAAAATCGCACCTTCCGATTTGATTTATTAAGTCGCATTTAACCCAATGCTTCAAGAGAACCCAGACGAGCTCATTCACGCGTCCATTGAGTCGTTTGAAATCCAACCGGATCTTCAGACTCTTGACCGTATAGATTCTAATATAGCTCGGATCGTTTTGGCAAGAAATGAGCTTTTGGCTCGTCATGAAAAGGCCAACAGAGACCTCGAAGATATTATAAACAAACTAAAGATTGATAATGAGGAATTAGTTAAAACTCAAAATTACCCACAAATAATTGAAGGAGATACAAATGGTGTAAGAGATAGTGATGTTTTCAAATTCATTGATGCTAAGATGGACGAGTTCAAAAATTTAAGGGTTTCCATATCTAAGAATCTTAGTGATTTAAACTTACTTATAAGTTCAAATAACCGTAGTAAACTCAAATTATCCCAAAATTTAGAGCAATTAAACCAAAGTTATAATCTTCTTATAGAAAAGAATTTATCAACACACAGAAACTCAAATGTTATGAAAATCAACTTATACAAGAGTTTGGGTTTGGTGATAGAAGATGGAACTGCTAAGCAAGAAGGGGATAAAATCTTGGTGTATAACGAGAAAATGGGAGTGAGTAATTTCCTTAAAGTTGACGAACTGTACTCGGATTATTTTGTGAGTAATTATATTTGGGATAAGCTTTAGGAAGAGTGTATTATAGTGTTTATTAGTGTAATGTATAGGTATTAATATTTAACAATTAGTTCAGTTTATACAGAAATACAATCGAAATTATTTATTGTCTAGTTTACATATTTACAAGCTAATGGTGTTCAGGATTCTCTCTGAAAGATTTCTTAGTCCACTTAGGCACTTTAAAGACCAACTTTCTGTAATCCTTTGCCTTCTTATCAAAAGTAGTATACTTATCTCTTGGAGACATTTCATGCTCTTTAGGAAATTTGGTGAACATGTAGTCGACTTTCTTGAATTCAGTGAGTCCCAGTTCGTTCTTTGGAAGTGAATCAAAAATAGCCTTGATATTCAGATCGACTGTTTTCATACGCTTTCTTAATCTGTTCTTTTGTGGATTAGAAAGTCTTGGAGCTGACTTCCACAAGTAACCACCATAAGCAGTTACCGAAGCTCTGAAAGGGCCTAGCATGATTGAAAAATTTTCAGACTGCGACTTGAAAAAGTGCGGTCCCGCATGGTGGTGTATAATACTGCGAGGTAGTAGTAAATGGTAGTAAATTAGTAGTAAATACTCGCAGTTAAAGTGAAACCTGAAAAAGTTAATTAAATTGCCATTACAATATTCAGGAAACCCTTAAACCACATGGTTAACAAATCCGGTTGTCGCACCTAACAACCACAAGGCTTTTAGAAGGTTATACATTTGCATTTAATAAATAGGGATGCATCTGAGGGGCCATTGATCCAACAACAGGAAATACTAAACGGGAATTAGGGGCAGACATTGTCGCAAAATTCCGCAGTAACTGGCTAAAGAACAATAGAGTTAGTAAATGTAGACGGGTAAATCAAGATATGTATTATTACGTTATATAACTATATAGAGAGTTAGGGGTAAGAATTCTAAGGGGAGCTAACTAGTAAATAATAATATTTGTCTCCGAGATTGAAGTCGGGGATCATAGTCCAACAAATAAAGCTAGGGTATGAGGATGGTCAATACACGAAGTAACATGATTAGCTAGAGTGAATTTCAATTTAAAACAGAGATATCAAACAGAGATCAATAATTATGATGCTGTATGCGTATTACCTATATTCTATAAACCCTAAACCCCCAAAAAAACCAAATCCTAAATCCCAATTTACAAACAAGTACCTGTTAACCATTTTTTATAATTGTGGCTTGTCAGTACTATGTTTGGATTTTGAGCAGATCCAGTTAGACTGTAGTTTAAATTTATTTCATCAATGGAGTCCAAAGGGATGTAATATTTATTTGAGCTGTCACCAGCTGAGTAATTTTCATATGAGTTAAAATTTTTATCATGGGTGTAATTGTAGTTATTGTTGAAATTTGGAGATAACAATGGAGAAGTGATTGAGCTTAACACGTTGGCATTAATCTTTTGTGTGTTAACTTCATCAACTTGTTTACAAGCGTCTGAGCAATAAATTGAATTTGTAGAACACATTTTTTCACAATTTATACAGTAGTTATCGAATGCAAAATCTGTCATGGTATATGTGTTAACTGTGTGTTGTAATTAGCTTTGTATTTATTGATTAGATTGAATCAATAATAATAAAATGTCAAGTAAATCAAAACCTGTTGATAAATAAATATAATTGGAGATGCCAACCTATTTATACCTTTCCCGCAAAAAGTGTGGTGTATAGAAATTCTACGCCATGAGTCAACAAATTTTTTTTCTCATTTAATTATTATTTTTGCACGTTGCGTTTGTGCAGGATCTAGTGCCAATAAATAGTGTGGATAATTATTCAGGGTTTAGGAGTGTTTAAGGCAGTGATATACTGATGTCTAGAACTGATCATGTATATTTACGTAATGTAAGGTTGTTAACTTGAACCGATCTACTAATTAATTTTAATGTATTATTTTTATCTGTAGTTAACGAAGCAGTTGTTGGGGCATTAGCAAACCTTTTAGTGCATTGCTATAGGAACTTCTAAGAATGTGAGAAATTTTCATCGGAGTTACAGGTTCAGTCATACCGATTTACAGGTTCACTTTTATTAATAATTCTACAAAAAGTGGCGCGACATTTCACCGGTGACTAATCCAAATGTCGGGCCACAGTATCCACTGTGGTGGTGCTTAGAAATGGTGGTTACAAATACACTTACTGTGGGATGAATTGAAAAGTAGAGATATCTATGTGTGGTGGCGGTGATATACAGAAACTACACAAACTACAGAAACCGTTGTATGTTTACCTTTCTAAATTTGTATTATTATGTATTGAATTAATTTATTAATATCCCCACGCATGTAGGCCACGGTGGTATTTGTCCATCGTGGTAGCCATCGTGGTATTAGGGGCATTCTGGCCCTCTTCGCGCCACTAATTTAGCACATGGCCTAATTCTAATACACCCACGCGGGCACGTATGCAAATTTTCATTTTGGGTCGGGGTGTCGCGCCATTAGCACGAATGTGATATTGGCGGTAGCAATTTTAGACCGCGGTAGCAGCAAGCTTGCGCGTAAACGCCAAACTTTCGGTGCGGTGCCCAAAATTTGAAACAAGTGTGAAACTACTGAAACCGCGACATTATTAGTCACCCATCACCACCACCACCACCATGAG
This sequence comes from Yamadazyma ubonensis, assembly GCA_030572075.1. Classification (NCBI taxonomy): domain Eukaryota; kingdom Fungi; phylum Ascomycota; class Pichiomycetes; order Serinales; family Debaryomycetaceae; genus Yamadazyma; species Yamadazyma ubonensis. The sequence continues at coordinate 813,277 of JAJLZG010000004.1, read as the reverse complement.
TCAGACGCGGTCGGGCGGGCTGCGGCGGCCTGTGGTTGGAGAAATTCGATGTGAAAATTTTTCGCATTTTTACAGGTTAGAATGTCTCGCCGTCATGCGTCTACTGCAATTCGCTCCACCTAAGCCGTTTGACGGAGTTGGGCCTTTACTGGTTCCGAGCATTTTTATCAATTCCATCAGTTGTGGCAAATGTGGATATAAACCGTTTTCCACACCTTTTAATCACACGATGCCACCTCTTTTAATATGTGGAGATGTTTAATGATGTTATCCAAGGATTCTCCGAGTAGTTTGAAAGGTTTTTAGTGGCACAGCAATGAATCATGTCTCGAACTACAAGGCGCTGGAATGTTGGGCCACTCATGATCTAGATCCAAAGTGTCCGAAAATCGTTTTGCGCGATGACATCGGGCAGTGAATCCCCATCTCTGCCGGGCTGGCGGCAGTCCCCACAAAACCGCGGTGTCGCGAGCGCGATTCTTCTGCGGAGGGTACTAAATTGCGGGATACTACTACAGGATTTTGACTCCCCTCATAGTACATTGTAGTATTGTTTACCCCATATTCCCCGAGAATCAAGCTATTAGGTCACTGAGGTTACCCCCGCTCCCCTACAATCGGACAGCCGGTTAATGTAATTGAAATTATAACTAACCATCAAAAGCAACTCTCTGCCCATGCTTGTGATTGTGCATTTCTCTATCTACTCTTTACCCGTTACAGCAAGTATTAAATCGAGTAAAGTTTACGGTCGTGCCATAATTATTTGCTCATGCACAGATTGCCAGTTCAACTGTAAATGTCGCTATTTGCATTGAAGGAATATTTTACCGTAAAATTCAGTGGCAATGTCGATGTATGTTTACTTGTCCCTTTGGCTCAAGTTATTTCAGGATACTTGGTAGCAATTGATTCGTGAGCATTGAATACGTAGCATTTTTCATTGCTAAGCGACATCTGGTTCCAACGCCGCACCAGCAACTGAAAATTATCGTGGTTCTGGGTGCAAGTTTTCGCTAGAACGGCGATGTGAAATGGTGAAAAAAAGTTCACGACATTTCGCTTGGTAAACTGTAATTGATTGTATGATAGAGTTATTTAGGTAAGAATAAGCTAATTATGGCATTAAAGAATACAATTGACCGATTTACAATGAGTTATTTTAGTAGATAATTCCTATTGGCTTTGCTTAGCAGATTCGTACAAATCGTTTTACTGGTTTAATCTCAATGGGAAACATGGCAATGGGTTGCAGCTGATATTTTGAACGTGATGCAAGTTTCCTACGCCGAACTACGCCTGGATTTTCTCGAACAAATCTAATTATAAATTGTATTTTCAGTTCTAGATAAATGCTGCATCCTAGTGCGATGCAAGTTGGCCGTACTTCTAGCACCGTGCCACGCTCGGGAAGTCTATAGCGAGATTCTCACTTTGATAAAGTGGGCAGTTCAGCGGGCAGCTCGGGACCCACTCGGGGAGTTCGGACGGCGGGAAATGGTAGAATCTCCGGATACAGAATATAGGATGAAGCCAATTCGTAAATCCACGTGTGGAGAATAACTGTATTTCTAAGATGTGATCTGCATTTCAAACGTACAAGAAAAGAATAGATAGTAGAAAATAATAGGATTGTTTTGGTTGTCAACGTTTCCACTGAACTTGAAATGACTTATACGAGAATTCTGAAGTGTAATTTGGGTATTAATATCACTGGTAATTCCGTAAGGCTGTAGAATAATTATAGGGGTAAATGACGAATCTTTGTATCTGGGATAAGAACTCCTTTCGTTACTGTTAGCCTTTTGAAATTGTTGTGTAAATGAAGGGTAATCAATAACAAGGATCAGTAATTATAAGAAGGAGTTGTCGATTCCAGTGTTCTTCTTTATAAACTTGCCTGATTCCATTCGGCTACAATTGTTAGCATTGATTCCCTTAGTCTTTCTTCCTGTATATACTCGATTTTTAGTTTAATTCCAGAACTGAGGAATAATTGATTGTACACGACCCTTAATAACTAGTTTTTAATTTAAAGATCACCAAAGGGTATCAGGGGGTGTGTAAATTGTGGAACAAGGGTAGAATAGGTAGGAGAAGCATTTCCTGGTTTTTCAGATTTTTTTGAATTTAAATTTTTCAATTGCAAAATTCACAAAGATTCTATAATACTGAGGAATCTATGGATGAACAAAAAGGAGAGATTGTAAGATTCTTCTCACTAGCCCCGGTGAATTATGTAAGCAAATGGCTAATGAACGGTTAGTACCGTTAAGTAAAAGAGTTGCTCATGTTCGAATTATATGTCTGAATGGTGTATATTTGAATGGTGTATATTTGAATGGTGTATATTTGAATGGTGTATGATTTGAATCCCAAACAACTAATATACTTAAATCAGCTCTAGCTAAGTTTTACTAAGTTTTGCTTAGCTTTTGTTAACTTTTGCCAACTTTTGCTAACGTGTGATATGCTGACTCCTTGGATCCGTTTACTAACAGAGTTCAAAATAGTTGCAGAGACATTCTACTCCAGAATATAAATGGTGAATTCACTTGAAGAACCAAGACCTCTTTAAGCCCATATCCAGTTGTACTTCAATTCCCTAAAATTGTTTGATCCCGAGATAGCCAAAACCCCATAATTATAATCATAATGCCTTGAATGAACAATCTAGGCATCTTTGTACTTGTACTTCTTCAATTCAAGTCCCAAAATATCCAGACTGTTAGCATTGAAAGACCTGAATAAATAATAGTAATTCACATAGTTAACTACTATGATCACATACAACAGATTCCATATTACTCCAATACAACTCAAAGCTGTTAAGGCCAAACTTATGTAATTGACGGATGTGTTCGATTTGTAATTAAATCTGTACCCATTGAGGGCCAAACAAGATGCAATAACTAAAGCAACCAATTTGTTGATACCTAAAAGTTGTAAACCTAGAACCGCCAGGATCTCTACTACAGTTAACACATTAATAATTTTCAAATAAGTACCAAAAGTATCATCATTAATAAGCTGAAGACGCTCTACAAGGCTAGACTGATCATCTTCATCCACGAGCCTCTGAGAATTGACTTGTTGCAAAAGCTTCTTGTCTATAGCAGCTGACTTCATTGCGGGCGCGAGAAATAAATTCCTGATCAGGTAAAGTGTTTAAGTTTGAATTATACAAGAAAAAGCTTAATGGGCTTCTTATAAAATAAAAGACAAAGTTTAGCTCAAAAGAATACGAAAACTGACATTGATAGGGCTAACCAAAAAAAAATATTCAATTAGACTTCGATGAGAGCGCGTTTAAAAAATTTCCCACAAAAAATCTCACTCATTGAATCAATGATAATTCAACATTAGACAAATTAAAGAACCACTTAGATTAAAAATCGCCGTACCATCCCAGTATGTAAAACCAGCCACTTTCTTGCTTTGGTTGCTTAGTAGTCCTTGTGAAATCATTTAAACCTCACTCCTTCTCTCCTTCCACTTTATGCACACCCGATCAAAGCGCGTTCGATGGGCAGATTATAGAAAGTTAGTTTTCTTTAGCGGAGTTAACCAAGCACGTTGAAGCATCTACATTCTGAAGCTATGCTTTCAAGAGATTGACGGGGGCATAAACTTACCGGCATCATTATTGTTAAAACAATAGGCAGTTATTTATAACTTGGATATAATATTACGTAGTTCTATTATTGAACTCCACAGATAATGGAATTGAGTAGCCGAATAGTAAACTTTGCCCCTTATTAGCTCCTTCATGTTAACCTAGGCTAGTAGAATTAGACCTAAACCGGTAAGCGGATACCTGTAATAGTACAATTAGCGATAATTGTAAATGCACCTGTAAAATTAGGATGTCGTACACAAAATATAGCTCGCGGGGTTATTGGGCGTGAGATCTGCATTATGGTTGCGTTATTGGTCCTAGCAAATCAGTCACATGGATTATGTCGTATTTGCTAATGATTATAATTGTGGTATAATTAATTAAATATCATACCAAAATCCATAAAAGATTAACAAGTTGATAATATATTGATTAGCTAAGAGTCGTACTTCTTGTAGCTTCTTTCCTCAGTCTAACTGACTCAGCAATGTTGGTATTATATGATCAGTCTCATGTTATCTATCAAATTGAAGCGACATCCTAAAAAGGAGGTGGAGAAATTTTTGAAAAAACGTAAACAATTCCGACTTAAAACAAGTGTGTATAGTGGATTTGTTTTCACCTCGGAACTATCAGGTACCATGCTGCTAGTGTTAAAACAAGATCTAGAACGAGTAATTCCCCAAGACTTTGTTGATGGTACAAAGCTTGAATTTGTGCTGTGAAGTCTGATTAACTAAGAGTGATTTTAAAATCAATAAATCGACGATTTTGAACTCTAGATCCGGCTAAATATTCGAGATAAATCAAACAATCTATTAGCGTTGGCGGCAAGTGGTTGACATTGACAATATCGAAAGTCCCTCGGAAGTGAGATGAGTTCACAACCAATATGAAGAGAGGTCCCGAATATTGATGCAATCTTATTGTTAAATTCAATCCGTCTATTGAAATCCGGTATAGAGGCCGAAGTTTATTCAGGCATACAGACCGGCGACACCACTGGAATTATAATACTAATTCCGGTACATCATCATTAAATCCGGCATATTATCGGGAATCATGCACACAATCGCGCTAGACGAGCCATAAAACCCATCGAATCTGCTACCAGGACACGCATCCGGTAGGTAACAAAGGTAAGATTTTCGAAATTCCGACTTTGGTCGTGTAATTTGTATTCTGGCGCTCATTAAAAAAACCTCATTTAAAAAATCAAGAATCCCTTGTTTTTAATATATTTTCTTCACAATCATCAACAGAGGAGTTTAACATCGGGAGATTTTTTGTGCCTTTTTTTTAATCATCCCCGCAACCTTTGATACCAACCTTTTAGAAAAGTGCATTTACATTTATACCCAGTTTAACCTAAATTTATACTTGGTTTCGTTAAGATATTCGAAACCTTTGGCTTTTTTAGGTAGCTAAGTTTCCCTTCCCATTCGTTCTTTCCCACTCCAGTCTTTCTTTCAAAATGTTATCGAATAAATTGTTTTTAATTTTGATTAGTTTACAACTAGTTTCATCAAATATTATTGATGTTACAAGTAATAACCTTGATGAAAATAGTCAGTTCGCCATTAGAGATAATTCCGTTGGCGCTAAAAGAGCCGAAGAAGACAATGATTGGAAAGATTGGTTTAGTAATTTAAACAGTCAAAGTTCAGGAGGTAATAGAGCTTCTTCAACTGAAAATGATGATACTGAATCAACTAAATCGTCTATTCAACCAACATCTGCATCTTCAACTGGTTCGATTAATGATTTTTTCCAGTCTTTATTCAACCCATCCAGTCAAAGTTTTAACAATGGAAATACTGGTGAAAGTAGCGCTAATGAATCTACTCCTGAAGAAGATACTACCAATTCTACTCCAACCACCACCAGTTCTACCAGTTCTACTCCTACCACCACCAGTTCTACTCCTACAACCACCAGTTCTACTCCTACAACCACCAGTTCTACTCCTACAACCACCAGTTCTACTCCTACAACCACCAGTTCTTCTCCTACCACCAGTGCTTCTCCTGCTACTGAAGCAACCAGTTCTAAGAAGGAAGAAACTACCTCTGAGGATAAAACCACGGAAAAGACCAACGAGGATACTACCGAAGATAAGATTACTGAAGAAACCACTGAACAGAGTGAACAAACCGAGAAGACCACTGAGCCAACTACTGAGCCAACCACCGACAAAACCACTTCCCCAAACACCACCAGCTCTCCAACTAACTCACCAACCAGCTCTAAGGCTAAGGCAGTTGAATCAACCGAAGAAGCAGACGATGCAGATGAAGCTTCAACCGATGATGCTTCAACTGAACCAACCGAAGCTCCTTCTACTACCGATATCGCTTCCACTAAAAGTGCTGAACTAGTAGATGAAAGTACCGCTTTGGAATCACCATCGCAAACCGAACTCGAAAGTACCGCTTTGGAATCTCCTTCGCAAACCGAGCTCGAAAGTGCCACCTCGTCTCCAACCGGTTCGACTACTTCTTCTCCAACTACATCATCAAGTTCAACCGGATCTCCAACTCCTTCTACCACAGGTTCCGATACTACTTCCTTGGAAAGTGCCGTTGAGACCGATATCCTGACTACTCAAAGTTCCGGTACATCCAGCGACACCACAGCTCCAACTGAGTCGACTCCTGATACAACTGCCGACACCGCTTCACTTTCCCAGAGTATCGATCCAGATCAAACCGTTTCTGAACCAACTACCGCACCTCTTTCTGCTGTTCCTTCAGAATCAGAACCAGCTAGTGATGCCACCAGTCTTTTGACTCCAACCACTTCTGAATTACCAACCTCCGAATTGCCAGCTTCCGATTTGCCAAGTGAAGTTCCATCTGAAAGTATTCCAACTGAAAGTTTTCCAACCGAAAGTATTCCAACTGAAAGTACCGTCCCTATAAGTTCGGTTCCAGTTGTTTCAGAACTCACAGATGCTTCCTCGTTTGAAACTCCTGTAACTTCTGATTTGGCTTCAGAGTCTATTCCTGCTGAGTCTACAGAATTACCTGTTTCTCAACTCACCTCTGAATTACCTTCAGCCGACTTGGAATCTCAGGTTTCTTCTGAACCAACTCCGGTTCTCGAATCTGCTTCTGCTGTCACTTCTGAACCTGTTGTTTCTTCCGAGCCAATTGCCTCTGAACAAGCAAGTGAAGCTCCAGTTTCAAGTGTTCAAACTTCAGCTGTTCAGTCCGAACAGGTTGAGTCACAAACGCCTGAATCTGAAACTCAATCGGCTGCTCCTTCTGTTGTTGAATCTGCTACTCAGTCTGCTCAAGTTTCTCAAACATCTGAAGCTCCAGCTTCAGCTCAAGAATCTCAACAAACTTCTGAAGTCCCAGCTTCAGCTCAAGAATCTCAACAAACCTCTGAAGTCGCTCAATCTGCTCAACCTTCTCAGGTCGAATCAGCTTCTCCAGTCAGTCAGGAAAGTTTGACTCCGGTCCCAGTCTCTTCACAAGCTCCAGTTAGTGAACCAGAACAATCTCCAAGTCCTACCACCACTGAAGATGATTGGTTACCTAGTGGATTGATTGTTCAGGAATCTTCTGATGAACCAACTAGAACCGATGTTGATATCACTAGAGCTACTTCACAACCATCAGAAACTTCTGGTTTACCAAAGGCTATTACCCCAGCTACTACCACTGATCCTGGTAGTAACTACGAGATTGTTTATATTGGATTTACCTCAGCATTAAACTACCCATTTGTGGTTGAACACTCATTAAGTTCGGCCCAAATCTTCCAATATTTACCGGATGTTTTAACATTCCCATTTACAAAAGATGAAATCTATGAAAGCGTTTCCGTTAAAAGATTAATCCCATTTACCGCTGATGGTATTGATTATACTATCACCGTTGCTGAAGTTTACTTCCCAACTCAATCAGTAAGTGCTTTGGCTCAATTCATCGGTGATTCTCAATCAAAATTATATAGGAACACTGGAAAGACTGAAAGTGCATTAGCATCATTGATTGATAAGAGAATCCCATTGGTGGGATTAGACACTTCGGGATCTAGCAGTGGTTCAAAAGATGATGGTGATTCCTATAATAAGGGATCTATTGATGGCCAATCTAACGAATCTGAAGTCAAAGATAAGGGTAAGATTGTGGGTTTGACAGTCGGAGGTGCAGCAGGTGCTGGTTTATACATCTCATTGATGGTGTTGTTGTTCAAGAGATTTAAGAAGAACAAGGCCATTGAATTACCTCCATCAGACAGTGAGAGTAACGTTGGTGTTCAATCAACTCAAACCCATGAATCTGGCATATCTGCTGTTTTCTACAGAATTTTAGAAACCAACAGTAACAACGGAAGCCCTAATGGAAATCTCCAAATTAGCGAGCCCGTCAACGCATCTAATTCTTTAGGTTGGAATAACCGTTCATAGATTTTCGTGTATTTTATGTTTTCATTAATATATTCACTATTAGAATACTTTTCATTGATACTCTTACAATTTAGCTTTTAAATCATTATACATTATCTACATCACTACAACAGCCCCACATATTCTCTCAACGAATCCATCAACTCAATGGCATCATTATCAAAGGTTTCCGTCAACTCCTGGACATCAAGAGACTGCTCTTTAAGCCCATCGAAGATGAAACTTACCAAGTCTGCTTCTTTGATTCCTATGTACTTTTCCACGAGTTCCTCCACCTTCTCTAGAAGTTTATCAAGAGATTCGTCCGAAAGATGGGAAACGTCAATAACATTTTTGTCATCTTTTTCATTTTTCATCTCTTTTTCATCTTCGTCTTTTTCACCTTCATCTTTTTCACCTTCATCTTTCTCTTTTTCATCTTTTTCTTTTTCATCTTTTTCTTTTTCATCTTTTTCGTCTTTTATTTCTTTTTCTTCCCTCTTTTCTTTGAGATCCTCTTGATCATCCCTACTATCTTCCATATCAACATCCTTTTCCCGATCAAGCTGGTCCATTTCTTCCTCTCTCTGCCTATCACGGCTACGATACCTGAGGAACTCAGCAAGATCAACTCTTTCGGCCTTCACTCCATCAATGTACTTCATCTTATTCTCAATGAGATCCATCTCGTACTCTCTGGCTTTCTTTAGCCTCATTTCAAGCACCCGCTTACGAGCACCCAAACTCTTCAAATTGCTCACTTCTTTCCGGTAAAAAGCATCCTTCTGCTTCTTATCGACTCCCTGTAAATGCTTCTCGTAGGCCGTGTCGTCTAGCTCGGGCATCTCGGGCTCTGGCTCCAAATATTCCTGCTCCATGCCACTTTCCTGGATCCCCACAAACATTTGGTTCAACACTTTTTTCGACCGGCTACGTTCCCGCTCCATCTCGGCACTACGCTTCTGTCTTTCCTTGATCAACATCTGAGACCGAAACTGAATCAATTCTTTGGTGATGGTTTCCTTCATATTGTTAGGAACTTCGATCAATTCGTTCGAGTCCACCTTATACGACTGGCCGTACTCGGCTGCATGCGGCACGGGGTCTTTTCTCTTGATCACACTGGCAATGGTGGTGCAGATTTTCTTTTCGTCCACCAATTTCGTGCCCGAGATCTGCTGCTCGTACAAATTTACAGCCACTTCGTCACAAAACAGGGCTAAAACATGCTGGTTTTCCGCCAAACTTTGCACATCAACAACACGATTCGGCCTCACAAATATCACCACCTGCCCATCCCCGTAAACAAGCTTGCTCCAGATATACTCGCCAAATAAGGCTGCAAACACCCGTTCAACTCCGCTATCTCGCACGGGTCTGACGTTTTTTAGCACCACCAACGCCACCTGCTGCTTCAAGTTGGTGGGAACGAGATGGCTAAGCGGAACCAAGTGTTCCACGCTCTCGTCGAGCTGTTCTGTCTCTTCTTCATGAATTTTCACGTCGTTTTCCTCAAGAATCTGGTTCACGTCGAGCCCTCGAGGAATGGGGATCCGTATATCAGCAGGCTCTATTCCCACAACGTATGCCCGTTCTCGAACGAGTCTCAAGTGCTCTGTGTCCTTTTTGTTATACGGAATTACATGCACTAGCTCTTCCATCTTATACTGCAACTGAAAAATCGCGCTTCGCTATGAGCTTTTTACCTGTAGATCTTAGAGAACCTCCAGCCTTTAGCACGCTTGACGAGTTCCAGGCTCTCCAGCAACACATCCACGATAATAAGGATGATATCCATGCGTGGGATGCTCTTTTGAGAAAATTTAATGAGCGGATAAGCCTGGTGAACTCAAAACACTTGTCTCAGGAATTCAATCAGTTCATCAACGACACTTATACCAAACTTTTAGCCCGTTTTCCTAACCTTGTCGAGTACTGGAAAAAGTACCTGGTGGTGGAATATAACCTCAGTGGGTTGGAGCCCAGTGTGGCCGTTTTGGCCAAAGCTGTCGACGCTTGTCCGTACTCTCTTGATCTTTGGGAGGACTATTTGAATGCATTGGCTCTCAAACAGAGTGAAAATTACTCAGAAATACTACAATATTGCATAGATCTAAATGGGCACAATTTCAATGCGCTGGGGATTTGGGATAAGTATTTGGAGAAAAATGGGTCTTTGGCAGTATACCTTGATTTAATACGAATTCCCTTATATGAGTACGCTCGTTTCTACAACCAATTTCTAGAAGTGTGCAAGGACCACACTCTAGAGGAAATTCTTGGTTCGGACCTTGACTCTTACCTCCAAAAATTTGGAAAAAATACCACAGCAGAGTGCTCTCCCATCGAAATCCAGCAGATCATCGATGATTTCGGTTATTCGATTTTCACACAAACACAACAGAAAGTAACAGAAAAATGGGAGTTCGAAAGCGAAATACACTCACCTCAATTGAACTTGGAAACAAAAGAATCAGACCTCGAAACTTGGAAAAACTACTTGGATCACGAAATAAAGTCAGAAAATGATTTCAAAACCGTTTCGAATGTTTTTGAACGGTGCTTAATTCCTAATTGCTACAACGAGAAACTCTGGCTCAAGTATCTTGCATACGTGAATTTGCAGCCAGATCCAAAAAGGTTTGAGTTGATGGACTCGATTTATACCAGGTGTATAAGCAAATTCATCCCTTTGAACCAGAACTTTATAAGATATAATTACCTGCGCTTTTTGCTCAAAAACAAGCGAGTGGATCAGATGCAAGAGTTCCTTTTTGGCTTGATAAAGTTGTTCAAAGGTGACAATTATGAAGGTATATACCTCAAGAAAGAGTATACTGATACAGTAGGAGTTTTGCTTGAAAACTGGAAATGTGAATCTTCTTCTCTTAAAAAGCTCATAGATGCATATTTCAAGAAAGAAGAATTAGAGGATGAATTGCTCAACTTATTGCTCAAACAGCTCGACGATATGGCTATTTCCACGGTTGTAAACGTTCATCTCCAACAGCTTTTACGTAAGGATGAAGTGGTTGAAATCCGTTCTTTTTTCAACCAAAACCATACCAGACCCCAGCTCAAATCTAGCAGCCAGTTTTGGATATTTTATGTGGAGTTTGAAGGTATCAAAATGGGCAATTTTAAGAACTTGAGCCAGATCGTACATTACATAAAGATCAAAACAGCACTACCAAAAAACAAGATAGACAAGATCCTTAAGCTCCAATATAACCTTTACGTACTGAACTGGGAAAAGTTTAAAAAGGATGTGAACGATGATTCTGTTCTTATGTTTTACAACAATACTCTGACATCTCCACTAGATAACAAATGGTTGGCTACGGCCAGTGGAAAGTCTTTGAAGGACCTAGCTAAAGAGTACGAGCATCCAGGAATAATCATAGAAAACAGGCCAGAAATCAACAATTCGGTGATATTTAAGAGCTTTAACTACGAGGAACCGAGCTGGGCTACGTTTCGAAATGTGGAAAAAGCCCATGCCCCAGTTCCATATCCCGAGTAAGTTAATAACAGCATCAGAATATAGAGTAAGTGTAACCTAAAATACTATATATTACGAATATACGTTAACCATACCTACTAAAACCCATCGTTTTGTCTACCAATAATAATCAAATCCAGCCGTGTTTTGGCATTCGAAGTACACTTGCTGGCTCCAAAAACCTCTAATACCTTGAGCTTCGGGCACTTTTTGCTCAAGAGATTGAGAATCTGGTCATCAACTGATCTGACAAAACCCACATCTAAAGACGTCAAAAGTGGAAACGAAAGCCCCGAATAAAACGACTCGCCGTTTTCCTTTAGTGCCTTCTTTGAATCTTCAGAATCGTCGGTTAAGATCTGTCTTAAAAACTCTTTCGACAAATTCAAAGAGTTCAAACTAAGTTCCACCAAGGATCCACAAGATTGCAGCAAGAGGCCGTAGACGGCAGACTCCGAAAGTTCAGTACACTTTGTTAAATTCAACGAGATCAAGCCCTGGTTTATTTCACTGAAAGGCCCAAAGTTGGCTTCTTCTGTGATTTGATCAAGCTGTCTCATAGACAAGTGTGTGAGCTTCTTGCAGTGTTTAGCCACTCCTTCGTTGATGAAATTATCTGTCAAATTAGAGCATCCATCGACATTTAGAGAAGTTAAAGATCCACCAGAAATAGCCAAAATATTGATCATGAGCTCATCAGTAACCAATTCTTCGCTTTGGGGGTAACTGATTTCCAACTCAGTCAATTTGTTAGCTGCCAAATAATGGGGGATCAACTCATAGATTTCTGCACTTGTCAAGCCATCTAAACGAGATAACTTGAGCTTTACAAGGTTTTTCCCACAATTTTCTAGCAAGCTAATGAGTGAATCATTACCAAATCTATGGGTGCTCTTAACTTCAAATTTGGTCAATTTGTTCCCGCAAGTTTCAAAGAATTCCTGCCATTTCTGGTCACTCACCAAGAAAGGCCCGTAGAGATTCAACTCAGTGAGATGGTTGAGTTTATCAGTGAAATATTCAAAATTATCATTATGCAACTGCCCACACATATAGAGGGTTAAACTTTCGAGATTTGGACAGAAAGAGGCGATCTTATTGAACGAGTCTGAGTCCACATTAGAGCAGTCCCAGAACTGTAAAGTTTTGAGATCAGGACTCAAAAAAAGACCCATGGTGGTGGTATTTAACGACCTATTTTTCGACAAGATCTTCGAGATCTTGTTCACATTCATGGCCCCGATATCTCCCAAAGCTTCTACCTGATTGATATTACTGGTTATCCTTTTTATGCAAATATCTTGCAAACTGGGGATACTAACAGTAGTTTTATCTAAAAGAGCCTGAGCAACTTTCTTTCTTTTCCTACGGGCATTGAGTTGGTTCCTCCGTAAGTTCCTTTCCCTCTTCTTCATCTCGTCGTTGCACTCATCACAAAAATACCCTCTTCTCACCTTATCGTATCTTGAATATACCGTCAAATTAAACGTTTTTTCACACTCCACACACACGTCTTCTTCACCACTCTGCTTGTATTCGTTTCCCAACCCCTCTGAGCTATCACCGTCTGCCCCTATATCATCACCGTCTTCCCGTCTGCGTTTTTCCCGGGCAGCCTGCTCGATTTCTTCAACTTCTGGGTCTACAAGTGCCGAAGGAGACGCCAACGTAGCCCTAGACATAGACCTCGACGTAGAGAACCTTCCAGGAGACCTTCCAGGCGACCTTCCGGGCGTAGCTGCAGGCGTAGACCCACCTGAAGAATTTAGATCATCTTGAGATGCGTCTGGACCAGCAATTTGAGCCTCATCTCCGTCGTCAGAAACCCGTTCTCGTTCCTGTCTTCGTCTAAACGCATCAGTAATCCCCTCGTTCCGCAAGAACTCCGTCAAGGCCGAGTTGGGCCCCCGAACATTTGAACCGTTGTTTCGAGTTCGTCTGGACATTAGGATTTTGCAACTTGCAGCGCGCGATTTCCGATTGCCACCGATATGCAAATTATCTTGAAAGACTTCAAAAAACAGAAGATCACGGTGGATGCAAACGCTGATGATACCGTATGTATAACAGAAACAGAAGATACAAACCACATGGATATACTAACATCAGGTTTTAAAAACTAAACAGGCCGTGGCAACTGAAAAACAGTGTGATGTCTCGCAGGTCAAATTTGTTTATTCAGGTAAAGTCTTGGACGACGAAAAGGTCTTGGGAGACTACAAAGTGAAAGAGGGAGATTCAATTATCTATATGATTTCAAAACCCAAAAAAGCTGCTGTTTCTGAACCAGTTTCTGCTCCTTCAGCTCCTATTGAATCAACTGCCCCTTCTACTGCTCCAGTCCCAGAACAAAATGATCAAGCGGCTTCAGAAACATCTGGACAAGCTCCAATTTCTGATTTCACCCAGGGATCAGAAAGAGAAGCCTCGATCCAAAACATCATGGAAATGGGATACGATAGACCACAAGTTGAAGCTGCCTTGAGAGCTGCTTTTAATAACCCTCACAGGGCTGTAGAGTATCTTTTAACAGGAATTCCTGATTCTTTACAAGCTCCTCAAGCTCAAGCGTCTGAAGCCCAAGAAGCTGCTGAGGCTCCTGAAGCTGAATCAACGAATGCTGAAACAAGTAATGCTGATACTTCAGAAGAGCGTAATGTTAATTTATTTGATGCAGCAGCCGCAGCTGCTAACCAGGGAGAAGAAGAAGGATCTGACCCGTTCAGTGAAGACCAGAGATTGCAATTGTTAAGAAATGCTTTGCAAACTAACCCTGAAATAATCCAGCCAATATTGGAACAGCTTAGTCAAAGTGACCCTCAAGTCGCCCAATTGATCCAACAAGATCCAGAAGGGTTCATGAGAACATTTTTGGGTGCTGAAGGAGACGACTTGGGATTTGAATTTGAAGAAGCTGAAGGATCAGAAGCTCCTGCTGAAACTCAGGAATCTGAGGGACAAGTAAGAATCGCATTAACTGAACAAGACCAAAACGCTATCAACAGATTATGTGAACTTGGATTTGATCGTAACTTAGTTATTCAAGTTTACATGGCATGTGACAAGAACGAAGAAGTGGCTGCTGACATCTTATTTAGAGATGTATAGAATTTATCCATATTTGTATATTAGCAGGACTTTGGTCTAAATAGTCTATCTATAAGGTTGTCAAAATCATTAACTACTCCGTATTTCGCTATATCTTCTTGATCTAAAGCCTGGTTTCCTGGACGATCCACTATAGTAGAATGCATTCCTCCCTGGATTGCTGCTCTAACCTCTCCCACATTATCGCTCAAAAATAAAACTTGTTCTCCCTTGGCTCCTATACTTTGTAAAATGTTCTCATACGACGAAGACTCTTGTTTGAACCCAGATGTAGTAATATCAAAGTACCCACTTAAGTACTGGTTTAAGTCACTGACCCCTTCTCCATCTTTTGAGTACTTAAACAATAACTTTTGGGCCTTTACGCTCCCACTAGAATAAATATATATTTTCCCCTTAAACGTCTTGATCAATTTAATTGCATCCTCATAAATCGGGGCAACCAAATCCCCTTTTTCGTAACCCAATTTCCACACATATCCCTGGAATGCTTTGAGAACAGGATCCTTGATATCGTTTTTGACCAAATGGCTAATGTGCTGCACAATTTGCAGTTTATCACTTTTCTGGAACCCCACCACGATATTGTTGATTGTATCAAGCTCTAAATTTCCGGCCAGTTCTTGGAGTGGATACGTCAATTGCAGAAGTATGGATTCATAACGTTCCAAAAAGTACGGATACAACACATCTTTCACAAACAGGATCGAGCACACGGTACCTTCGATATCTAAAACTAAAGTGTCTATCATGTGTGAAATTTAATCTCACGTTTTGACCAAAATAATCCAAAAATCCCAAAACCAAAAACTAGAAAAATTGGCAAAAAAAAATTTCTCTAAAAAAGATATCACAGGATCAGCTAAATTCATACATTAAAACTGTGCTGTTTTCAATCACCCAAACCTAAAAATTAAATAAAAAAACTCAATTCTAATACAATCCCCAAAAAAAAAAATCTCAAAATCATACAACCCAAAATCCGAATCTCAATCGCATAGCTGCTAAATTATTGCTCCTTTTAAAATGCCTCTGGAGGCAAAGTTGTATGATCAAGAAAATGACTACATAGATGAAACCCATATCCATGAGTTTGCAAAAGCACTATTTTGGGATCATTCTAATCCATACCTGAGCCCAAACGATTCGAGAGATCTTTTGTCCAAGATAGGTACGGTTGAGGAAACTGAGTCTCAACTTACAGGGGTTAGCCCTCTCAAAAATATGCCCCACGGAAGCAGACTGGAACTAGGCCTGAGACTGGGACTGATTCTGGGAAATGGCCTGAGAGGCCTGACTCTGAGTTTTAAACCAGATATGATAACTTCAAAGAGTGACTGGTACCCAGTTCATTCCCGGCCTCATAAAAAAAGAAGATCTAAACCCGATAAAAAGATTACCAATGAATTTAGAGAAAGTACGGCTTATTTCTTGCTTCGTTGGCCAATACTTGTCTGTATACTTATATGGATAGTTATTTTAGGAGTACTTTACTCTTTGATACGGTTTTATGTGGCACTTCTGGAATATTATCTCACTTGGATAGGTGATAGGAAAAAGTATAGAGACAAGCTTCGTGCTTCTAAAACATATGGGGAATGGATTGAAAATGCTTTACAACTAGACAAATATCTTAACCTCGATAGATGGTCTGTCAATCCCAAGTTCTCCTATTATGATTACAAGACAATTGATCGGACCATTTCTCAGCTTCAACACTTAAAAGATAGTGAATTAGACTCAGAGCTTATGATTCTTCTTCAGGGCTGTGTTAAGTCCAACTTTGCTGGAATCGAAAATAGACAGTTATATTCTCACAGGTACTTTGGAACAAAAAAACTTGTAGAGAAGTACATTGAAACAGTTACAGAATGCATAAATCATATCACTGATTCAAAGACTATTCTGTTTGCAGAAAAACGCAAGTTCTTCAAGTTTATCCTGAAAAACTACGGTAAAACTGCATTATGTTTGAGTGGAGGTGCTTGCTTTGCATATACACATTTTGGGGTCATAAAGGCTTTGCTAGATAATAATCTTCTTCCCTCAATTATTTCTGGAACTTCAGGTGGAGGAGTTGTGGCTGCTTTAGCATGTACCAGAACTGATGAAGAATTGAAGAAACTTCTTGTTCCTCAACTTGCTAGAAAAATCACCGCATGTGAAGATCCCTGGTGGATTTGGATACCTAGATTTTGGAGAACTGGTGCTAGATTTGATTCGATTTCCTGGGCCAGAAAGTCAAATTTCTTTACAAAAGGATCTATGACGTTTCAGGAAGCATTTAAATACACAGGAAGAAAATTAAATATTTCTACTGTTCCTGCAGACCCTCATTCTCCAGTTATTCTCTGCAACAATATCACATCACCAAACTGTATAATCTGGTCTTCGCTTCTTGCATCTTCAGCAGTTCCAGGAATATTGAATCCCGTTGTGTTGATGATGAAAAATAACGACGGACAAGTAGTTCCATTTTCTTTGGGGAATAAATGGAGAGATGGTTCTTTGAGAACAGACATTCCTATTGATGCTTTGAACACGTACTACAATGTGAACTTTTCGATTGTTTCTCAAGTCAATCCACACATCTCTCTCTTCTTTTATGCTCCAAAAGGAACAGTAGGAAGACCCGTTGCTATACCCAAAAGGTATACCCACAAGCAAAAATTTGAGAGTTTTAGAGGTGGATTTCTTGGTGCTGCAATTGAACAGTTATTGAGACTAGAGATCACAAAGTGGCTCAAAATCATCAAGAACTTAGACTTGCTTCCACATCTTCTTGAACAAGATTGGCTGAATATTTGGCTTCAACGGTTTTCTGGTTCCATCACCGTATGGCCCAGAAATAGATTAATGGATTTTTGGTACATCTTAAGTGATCCTACAGAGGAAAGGCTTGCTGAGATGCTTTTGAAGGGACAAAGATCAATGTTCCCCAGATTGCTTTTCATCAAGCACAGATTAAGTATTGAAAGGGCCATTGAAAGAGGAAGAAAGAAAACTAAGTTAAGCAACGAGTTCAAGACAGAGGGTGTTATTTCTGGCTCAGAAGACTTAGAAGTTCGTGATATCAGTTATGATGATGACGACACAGATTCTAGTGAAGAAGAGACAAGATTAGGGTTTTCACCTTTTACACAATTTGATGAACAAACTAGTTTTTCAAGTAAAACTGCCAGCCCAGAAGTTACAGAAAACGAAACAGACGAAGAACAACCACGTAGATTCAACTTTATGGATAGTTTTAGAAGAAGATCCGTATCGTAGTAATTAAATGCAAAAAGTTGTTAATTCCGTAAATTATTTAATTAAATTATTTATTTCGTAAAAATGAGTTAACTTTATTACAGTCAAGGTCTTCAGACTCTAATATGTACTCTATATAGTCAATAGCTAGAGGAATACTCGTAGCTTCCAAGACCAGTTTCTCGTTCTGATTGAAGGGAGAAAGTACCCAAGCAGCCATAGTATCTTTTGTAGCACTTGAGGGTTTTGGGCCAATTCCTATACCCAATTTATAGCCATTATAAGTGTCTAAATACTTATGCACCGATTTAAGACCGTTATGGGATTCATTTTTCTTAAAGTTCAGAAGCTTAACTTTGCCCAAATGGGCCTCAAAGTCATCATATACGACCACCACGATCACATCGTGTCGTATTTTATTAGAATTGAGATATTTCAGAATCGCTTTTCCTGACTCATTCATATACGTATTTGACTTTACCAAGGTTAAATTACCCACAGATGTAGACGAGTAAACCGAAGACTTGGCCATCTGCTTGGCCCCAAAGTATTCTACAAAACTCTTCATCGCCAAGTGGCCACAAGAGTGCCTGTTCATGGCCCCAGGATTCCCTATAGAGAACACTATCACTTCTGACATAATCACAGTCGCGAATTTACAGTTTGATTTACGTCAATATGGATCTGAAAGAGTTGCATTCACACAGTCCACCACCGAGTCCGGGCCCAGAGCTCGACCAAAGCCCGTCCCATGAAACAGAAGAGATAGAAGACGATGATGACGATTTTGGGTCGTTTGACAACGCTTCGTTCGACGAGTTCGAACAGCCTACTGACATTGAGCAGGAATCGGTGAGCAGCAATAATATAGACGTGGTACTAAATGATATATTCCCTGAAAAATGCCCACAAAAAGATGTATCCAACTCGACAGATATAGCCAGTCTTTTGGACGAACGATCTGGCGAAATCTACGGCCAACTAAGTCGAATCCCCCATCTTTCGCCAACGTATTGGCTCAAACTGCATATCCGTCACAACCTATTGATTAAGCTAGGAATCCCCATCAATCTCGACGAAATAAATGAGCCAATTGGCCGTTCCAAAACCATCCGAAGAAAATCCATAAACGAACAAGACATAAACTGGGGACAATACGTGATACCTAAATTCGACCAGTTAAGTCTTAATGATGACGAAAAGAACGAACTTGTTAGCAAAACAGAAGACATTCTTTCACAGATTGAAACAGACAATTTGAACAATTCTTCCAAGTCGTTTTTGCAGTCGAGCACCAACGAAAGTTTAACAGAAAAGCTCCAACAGCTCAAGCAAAATTACGAACAACTAGGCAAACTTGCAAGCTTATGGTGGCACAATTACGAAGACTTAAAGAAGAACCTGGAAATCTACGAGTCGGTGGTGCAAAACTTAATAGGATATAGTCAAAAATTAGAGAGGAACCAGCTTGTGAACGACTTGAAGAATGTGAAGTCCAAGTCAAAGAGAAGGTCAATGTGGAGATGAGTATATAAACATTAAAATACATATCGTAACTAGATTTGGCCCTGAAAGTTGAAGAAAGACCCAATATCATCGGACCCAAAGTTATCTGCTCCCGATTGCAAGTTCATGTTAATGAATGAGTTGTCGATGAAGTTTGTCGTGAAAGTTCCTCCTGGAGTTTGTGGAGGGGGGATATAGTTTTCATTATCTAAATCCTGGTTTAACTCTTCATTAGAATCTTGCACATCAACTGTAGGAGACTGAGCTCTACTAGGAGGATAACTACTGAAAACAGTTGGGAACAACTGGGTGGGCTCGAAATTCTGGAAAAAATTCAGGTCTGCTGGCATATTTTCTGTCACCAAAGATATATCTGGGAAAGAAGTAGAAGAAGATGGTGAGTTGTTTTTTGTCTTTTTCCCATCAATTGGAGAGTTTGGTGATAAATGTTCCTGTAAAGGTTTTTTAACTTCCTGAACCATTTCTTCAAAATTGGCTTTAGTAGGATCTCTCTGCTGGAATCCGTGAATTTCAGTTCTTGGAGACACATCAGAACGGCCCAGATCTGATTGTACCAGATTGGTGGAACGCATCAGACTCGTGGTAGGAACATACTGAGTAAGTGTATTTCCGTTACCTGAAGTTATGGTACTTGGAGTAGAAGTTCCATAGTATGCCTTCATGTTTTGTTCATTTTCCAATGCTCTTTTAGCACTGCTTAATTCTTGTTTCATAGCTAATTTACCGCTTCTTTCAATCACCTTAGCTCTTTTAATTTGATCATTAGCATATTTTTCAAACAATTTAAGAAGCACTCGGGCAATAGGGAAATTTTCTGACATCTGTTCCAACACTCCTTTCAAGATAACCAACGAGTCAGAAGCCGTTGAAGAAATCAACTTATTGGTCGAATCTACGTGATAGATCAACATAAGAAGGGCACTATAAACAATGTAAACCACCATAACTGGACAGTAGTATACCAAGCCTTTATCGGATAATATCTTGGAGATAATTGAAATCATTCTGGCTGCCTGGAAAGAAATACCCCAGGATGGGTACTTATAATTATTTGGATCGGTCGAGTTAGATCTGGCCATTCTCATCAAGTTGGACCTGTGAATCAAATATAACCTATTATAATATTGGGCATTCAAAAGACAGCAGAAAAAGTCCTGTTTGTTCTCGTCGTTCAATGAGAATGTGAGCTGAGGTGGTAGATTGGTGAACCAAATTCCCATCAACATATCACAGTGCTGGATGATGGAAAACTTGTTTTTCTTCTTCATCAGCTCAGCCTTGACAGTATACTGGTGTCTCAATATAATTCCTGTAATTTCTGCCAATTTGACCAAATGAATAAAGTAAAGAGCATGCTTTTCGTTTACAGGATATGGAGATACTACTCCAGATTCAGGATCATCTTCATCGAAATCTTCAACAGTCAACATCGGAACATCACAGTCACTTAAATCAATCACCACTGGTCTTCCAAAAGCAATGGCCACGTTTCTATCTTTTTCAAACAAACACCACCAAACTCTTCTCCAAATTTTCTTTTCATTAGTAGTCAAAGGAGATTTACTTACATCTCTTTGAAGACCAAATCCCTGGGCTAAGCCTATGGCAACTCTTGTCCAGTAAAATGAATTTTTCGTCACGTCTTCTGGACCTTCCCAATATGTTCCAATTAAGATCAAAGTTTGAACAATGGTGATAGGATCACTTTCGTAATTGGTTTCGTATAGGGCTTTAGCTCTTCTAAAAAACGTCAAACATGCCAAATTATTGGAGTTATTCGTATCTAATAAAAGAGGATTAGTTGAGATTCTACAACCACATAAAAACACTGCTTGTAAAAGCATTAATGGAGGATTATCATCAGGATCCATAAATTTTGCCATGAACTCAGTACGATTAATTACTGGCATTAATGGGTGTACATGTTCAAAATAATTATTTATCAAATCCAAAGCTAATTCTTTATCAGGTAAGAGAAAAGCCCCTCTAATCTTTAAGATTTCAAGCTCGACTGAGTCTAACGAATTTTCGTTAACATCAAACACATCTTCATTTAACTGAACATGATTATCACCAACACTTTGAGCAATAAAACCCACACTAGTTGACCCTAAGAATGTAAACGAGGCTTTGGCCTTACTTAGCATTAGTTCCTTTTTGTGAACCGAAGGTCTGTTTTTATATTTTGAAGTAAGCGAAGGAGGAATACTGATTTGTGAAATATTCAAAACTGGTTCACTCAGATTTATTTGTGCTTTTGCTTTGGGAGAACTTTCTTTAGCAAATTCATTTTCTTCAGGCTCTGTTTTCACCGGTTCTTCTTCCTTCTTTTTGGGATCGTTACTACCTCTCTTCTTAACAGCCGGCAAAATACAGTCACATCCAAAAGTAATACAGTTAGTACAGGGGATATGGATTTCAGCATCGCACCGAACTTTCCGTGACCGACAGACCACACAAGCTCTGGACCCTCTAGGTCTCTTATACTTGATGGTGAACGCCTTGGGCTTGGCGGCAGCCGGTTTGGACACTTTGTCCTTCTCTGATTTGACCATTATGCTTGATCTTTTGTGTTTACAAGTTGAAAAATCTGTGTTTTTACTCCGAATTTTTTGTCGCGGATTCTAACTTTGGGGTATAAGCTTTGACTAGGGTCATTGTTGCATAATTCGTTAGAATTGTTTATTCGCATCTGTTTGAACACTTTAAATATTTTAAACACTTTATATACTTTTAATACTTTAAACATCTTTATAATTTCCACCACTATATTCACTTTGGGTTTTACTTACTTTGGGTTTAATTCACTTTGGTTTTTCTTGTCTCAGTACTTCCCTCTCTTGTCTTGTCTTACTTCGCATCGCATGTCGGTTCCTACCTGGGTCAAAGCCTCGTTGGCTACTGTGTCCACAGCAATAGTAATTGCCCAAATTATAAAGTCACTATCACCAACCCTCACGTCTCTACCCCCAAGATCTCGAGGCGTAGAAAGCCTTGTGGGAAACACTCCGTTGATTGAAATTAAATCGCTCTCAAACCTCACTGGCTGTAAAATTTATGCTAAACTTGAATTGAATAATCCGGCTGGAAGTGCAAAGGATAGAGTTGCTTTATCGATCATTAGAGCTAATGAAAAGGCCGGAAACCTCAAACCTAATAATGGTGATATCATTTTTGAAGGAACTTCGGGGTCTACTGGAATTTCATTTGCAATGCTCTCAAATGCTTTGGGTTACGATACCCATATTTGTTTACCTGACGATACAAGTGAAGAGAAAATCAAGTTACTTGAAAGTTTAGGAGCTATTATCGAACCGGTAAAGCCTGCTTCAATTGTTGATCCTGAACAGTATGTTAATGCTGCAAGATCAAGAGCGAATGCTATTAATGAAGATGTGAATGATAAAAGAAATGCCATTTTTGCTGATCAATTTGAAAATGATTTTAACTGGAGAGTTCACTATAACACTACAGGACCTGAAATATGGAAACAAATGGATGGGAATATCGATTATTTCATTACTGGTTCAGGAACTGGAGGAACTATTGCAGGTGTAGGAAAGTACTTGAAAGAACACGGAAACCTCAAGGTTATACTTGCAGACCCACAAGGAAGCGGATTGGCCAATAGAATCAATCATGGGGTGATGTACGACTCCGTAGAAAAAGAAGGAACAAGAAGAAGACATCAAGTTGATACTATGGTAGAGGGAATTGGGTTGAACAGATTGACATGGAATTTCAAGCAGGGTGAAAAATACATAGATTCTGCTATTAGAGTTAGTGATGAGGAAGCAGTTTCGATGGCCAAATATTTATGTGAAAACGATGGACTTTTTTGGGGGTCTTCAGCAGCTATTAATTGTGTTGCAGCTGTTAAAACTGCTTTTGAAGTTGGTCCAGGTAAAAACATTGTTATCGTTGCTTGTGATTCTGGAGCTAGACACTTATCGAAGTTTTGGGCTAAAGCAAGAGATGTACCCAAAGGAATGGAGATTAGTGATTTTTTACAGGATTTATAGAATCTATTAATCTAATATATTACTTTCATCTAATCTACATACTATACATTAGATCCCAACTTTCTCTTTGTTTCTCTGTAGAGCTTGAAAGTACTCAAAGAAGATGCAATTAATCCAAACCAAATTTGTAAGGTATTGAAAGGTAATTTCATATTAAATACAGTGTATGAGTCAAATATGAAATCACACAGCCATTTATAAATATCCAAGTATGCATTGAATTTTTTGAATTGAAGTTCCTTCAAGGCTTTCATATCTTCACTTTGGTTTTCTGTGCTTTCAAGATACTTAAGTAAAGAAGTATCACTAGAAGATTTGAGACCAAGAATTTGTTTAGATAATACCTTAGCCTTGTTTTTAACTTCCATTTGGATCTTTAATTCCATTTCCTGGCTCGATAAGATATTAACACTTTCTACAGCATTATATATACCCAAAATCGAATCATAGTACCAAGCTAAAGCTTCATGTCTTCCGGCAAATTTTTTGAGTGATTTATTAGTAAGAAGACCCAACTTGAACAATAATAAACATTCATCGTTGAATCCATAGTAAAATCCTATAAGTTCACCCAAAGTTTTCCTGTTAAACATTACTTGTTCAAAGTTCTTATTTTTGATAGCATTGGCTATTTTGATGTACAAATCCCTTATTCTGAACGGAGTTTTACCGAACCTCAAAAACTGTCTGTACATAGCAATACCTCCTACCATTCCCTGGAATCTTTTAGAAAATCTAGAGCACAATAGTATAACAACAATTCTTGCAAAATCCATAGGATGACGAAGAAAGTTCCGAATCAAATTTAACTGTTTGGATCTATCATTATACCTTTTATCAATGCTGTCAATATTTATGGATTCGTCACTGAGATAATCACGAGCTTGATTAGCATGATAAATTAATAATCTTAATAAGTATTGTCCAACTTTGGACATTTTATCTTTACCGGTAATATTGTTGAGTAAAGACCAAAATATATCCACCATCGGTACGTCTTTTTCCACCGACTTTTCAGATAAAGGACTTGTAGAGCTGCTTCTACTAAGAACTTTTTCGTTTATTTTGATTGTGTTTTTATTATCACTTTCAGGAGTCATATAGGCCACCACTTTTGGCTTTATGGGAGTTTCATATTTTTCTTGTGTTTGAGTAACAGTTACAGACATTTTTGAGTCTTTAATGGGTGAATTAGCTGGTGAATTATCGTAAGAATCTAACCACTCTGAATGAAGGGTGTGAATTATTGGGCTCGAATTAGGTTGAGTAGAATATAACCTGGTATACGGATAGTTTGGGTTGTGATACTTTCTATTTGATGGAGGTATATGTTCAGTAGCTGAGCGTATATCGTTCATATTTATTTGATGGGAATGTTGTTGTATTTAAGTTATGCGTAATTGCAACTGCGCGGAATTTTATGCAACATGGTTTACAATTCTATGTTGCAATGGGCCTGGTAGTATTTGTTGTGTGTAGTATGTAGAGTTTAGAGCAATAGATGTACGTAGTGTATACTGTATTGCCGAGAGATGGGGTTGTATTACTGGGATTTGTGCTGACTTGGTGAAAGTTGGTGGGAATTGGTGAGCTGCAAGTGAGATGCAAGTGCTGGCTGGGTGGGGTATTTTAAGGAATTGTCGGGGTATAATTAGGTTAGATTGTGACTTGGGCAGAGTTAGAATAGCTTTGAAATAAATTTTATAAACCAGTGTAGTAAAGATAATCTGACTATTAAGAGTGATAAATGTGATAAATTTGAGAAAGATAAATAGAAATAAGCGAGATTAAACTAGGATGAAGCGATAAAGCTGAGATAGAAACTAGAGAAAGAAAAACTTGTGAAGAACACTTATGGGAAATAAAACCATTAGCAAATTAAACAACGTGGATGAGCCAGCATTACCAACTTTTAAAACCTCTAACATTCACATTAAAGTTCTGTAACGAAGAACTGTGAGAGTGCATCTTATGATAATGATATTCGATGTCACGTGAAAGTCACCAACTAATATTGAGATCTCTTAAAGTATTTCTTATATTCACCTAAACTAATCATGGAATTTGCCCGTCATTGGCATCAGTAATGTCTACAAGCGTATCAGCATAAGTTCCTCCTCCCCAAGAAGCAAATGTTCCTGGTGGATAAGGTGCAGGATCAAGTGCAGGCTTTTGAATGTCTCTAATGTAGCCACTAATTCCTTCTTCTTTCCACATCTTCAAGAACTTGGTGTTGTGATAGTCAGCACCTTGAAGCGAGTAGATTGGCTGCACTTGCCAAACGGCACCAAGCTTGGCGAGATCATGGTGGAAATTTACAACGTCTTCATCAGTGTATCCATGTTCCTGGAAATTGTAAGTTCCTACGTATCCGAAACCAAAAACTCTGTCTGGAACGATCTTTCTAAGTTCAACGTGGAATTTCTTTACATCGTGAGGATTTGGCAGATCAATACGTGCCCATGTGGTATCAGAAATAGGTAAAGCAGCAATAGCTCTATCAATAACAGCTTCAATACACTGCTTGAAAAGATAATGTCCATAAGAATTTCTTCCTGCATCCCAGTCAAAGTAAACATCCTTTGAAGGAGAAGCTTCTTTAGCATAATTTCTTCTTTTTTCCAAGCTTGCAAGCTTATCTGATTCAAGTAATTTCTGATACTTTTCAAACTCCTGAGCCGAAAGTTTTTCTTTAACAGCCTCGTCGAAAGTCTTGACATTGGCATCCTTAAACCACTTTAATTTAGCTTCTGCAATAGCATTGTTTCCATCCTTTTCTCTTGCCTTGTTCAAGACTTTAATCAATGGCTCAATATCTGGATTAGTAGATCCCATAACATACTTATGGTCCCGAGAGTCAAACACAGACGTAATGAACCCACCGTGATAACAATCTACACGGGACATTAAAAGAGTATCGGCTCCCATAACGTCGATTTGGAATCTAGCAGCAGTTAATCTCTTCAAGTACTCGCTGGTTGGAATCACAGTTCTACCAATTCCCTGAGTAAATTTCTTGACACCAATGGCCAAGTCATCTAAATGAAACATAGCAACTCCTGCTTCAACAAACAACTTTGTGCACTTTGCAATAGTAGTAACACCTCCAAAACCCATATCACCATCAGCAATAATAGGCAATAAAAAGTCAAATTCATGGTAAGTCTTTCTCTCTTTTTCTGGCAAAGAAAGAAGATATTGTCTTTGACGACGATCATGCCACATTTGGGAATTGAATACTTTCTTGACCACTCCAGGAACTGTATCCCAAGGGTAGTCAGCATGATCGACTCCAGGCTCTTGAACAGCTGCTAATCCACTTACACCTCCAGAGGCATAAACACACTGTAAACCAGCTTTTGTCATCAGAGCAGCAAGTAATGGCTCAATGCACCCAACAGTCATAATAGGCTCTTCCTTTTCTCTTGCTTCATTTAAAAGTTTCCATAACTTTCTGGCTTGGAAAGAGGAGAAGTAATCGACTTCAATTGAGTTTCTGAAAGATGCCACTTCCTCGGCACTGTAAGGTCTTTTCAAGTGCTTTTTGTGATCCTGAGCCCACCAGCTCTTGATTTTTTTGATATCTTCTTTGTACTTGTTTTCTAAGTCTCCCATGATGATGATCTCACTAGGAAATCAGTGCCTATTTATTTGCTGCAAAGGCGCGGAATTGGCTGCAAATTCCAGCGATCGGAAAAAACTGATGGTTCCGACGATTTCGGATCAACAAGAAATTTCCACAACAATCGGAGTTTGTAATTGGGGTATCTGTCGGGGTAATGTTGGGGAACATATAAGGAGTGTGAATGTACACTAGGACGGCAAAATGGTTTTAGAAAAAGAATTGAATGTGGCTTTGATCCAAGCTTTTCCCACCACTGATCTCGCTGCTAACTTAAGGAGAGTTGAAGAACTCTTTGAGAAAGCCAAGGAAGAAAAGCCTGAAACAGAGCTCATCATTTTGGGTGAACAGTTCTCTAATCCTATTGGAAAAGAGTTCTATAAAGAAGCTTGTGAAGAAATCCCTGGTCCTAAGTACCATCTTTTGAGCAAGCTTGCTAAACAACATAAAGTTAATGTAATCGGAGGATCCATCCCGGAGGTTTTTGGAGACAAACTTTATAACACTTCCTTATCATTTGATAAGAACGGAACGTTAATTGGAATCTATAGAAAAATCCATCTTTTTGATATCGATATCCCCAATAAAATCACTGCCAAAGAAAGTGAGACTTTTGCTAGCGGGTCTAGTGCAGGGTTGATCAAAATCCCTGAATTTGGTACTGTAGGTGAAGGAATTTGTTATGATATAAGATTTCCTGAACTTGCTACCATAGCTGCTAGAAAAGATGCGTTTGCCATGATTTACCCAAGTGCATTCAACACCACTACAGGACCGCTTCATTGGTCACTTTTAGCACGCTCTAGAGCTTTGGATAATCAAATGTATGTGATTATGTGCTCTCCAGCTCGTAACACTAGTTTGAAGTATCCAGTTTACGGTCATTCGCTTGTGGTTGATCCAAGTGGAAAGATTTTGTGTGAAGCAGGAGATGGAGAAGAAATTGTCTATGCCAAGTTGGATCCTGAATTTATCAAACAATTCAGACAAAACATTCCAATTAGAACTCAAACAAGATTTGATATTTATAAGGATGTTTCTGAGTCTGCTGTTACTTCATGTATCGAAGTTGCCGATAGTGATTAGTGAATATATGATTTGAATTACTACTTGTATTATATATTGACTTCATTTATTGTATAGTATCCCTAAGCGATTGCATTCCAATCTTGACTAGCAAAATAACCCTCAAGAAAGTTATTCATATCGTGCAAGTTCTGAACAGATACAGGATTAATATAGTTATCGATTTGAATAGAATCATCTCCATTAAAAATCCCCATTACAGGGCTGGGATCTGAAGAAATTGCTTCTTCATCTTGATCACCCAAAATACTCCTCTTTAATTTGGTTATAATTGGCTGATTATCGTTCTTAGAAAGAAGCAAATCAAGATCCTCATTTAAAACTTCTATCCAGTATCTTCTGATTCTTGAAGTCCCACTACTATCACTCAATCTTTCCTGGTTCAATTTTCTGAAAATTCCGGAGTACTCAACCACTTCATCCAATTTTCTGTTCGTATCTTTTGGTTGGTGTTTTTCGGGTAACGCTTTTGAACTGATCTTGTAGAAAAGAGAACTAGCAAGAAGCCCCAAAACTGCGGTACAAGCACACATGGAAACATCTGGCTCTAAAACATCATAAACCCCATTTCGATGCACTCCAGAAGCAAACTTCACGTAATCTACACAAAGAGTAGAGCCTCTTTCTATAAGGTATACCACATCTTTTATTCTCAGAGCAGAAACTTTCCTTATTCTCTCTAAAGGGTATACCATGAAGGGAAGTGCTGAAGTTATTGATACTTCGAAGTAATGGTTCATTAGCTCAGCTTCAAGATACTGTGGAGTAACAAACGTGGCTGGTAGTTTCAGGTAGAACTCACGTAAAAGTTTCTCTATTTCAAGAGCAGAGTTCAAGTTTGCATCCGACAAGTTTTTGTAGAGAGTAGGAAACTTATTTTTGTTCGTCAAGAACAAATGGGCTAACTTATTTAGCTCAGTCATCAAAAAGTTATAGTCCAGGTTTTTATCTAGCAGTTCTTTAAATCTGGTTTCAAAATTCAAATTCACTGCTTCTATCAGCACAGTAGGAGATCTTCCAAAGTAAAGACACAACGTTATTTCTCTATGAAAAATCGAACAAAATAAATAGAACGTTTCACTTGTAGCAATCGATTCTCGATGATAACCACAGGTCATAGCGTGGCTCATAGCAATTTGGCCTAAAATAAAGGCACTTTCCATCTGCATATTTCTTTCGAAAAAGATAGAAAGTAAGAGAAGACAAAGAAGTCCGTCTTGAGAAGGAACAAGGAATATATCCGACAAAAAAATCTTGATCATATTGATATACCTGTTGACAATTTCGTACGTTACTTGCATCGAAGCTCCGGGAAATAGTCCCATACTTACACCATTAATCCACACCACATAAATACAGGCATACTGTGCTGTAGATAAAGTTTCCTTTGGAAGAAATCCTTCTCTAATTTTCCAGAAAGTTTCATGTAATTTCAAAAACTTTTCCTGTTGTATTCCCAAAAGAAGTTTCTTGCTAGTACCGTAAAATTTTGAAACATAAAAATCTGCTTCCTGTTTCGAAAAGTAGCAGATCATTGGATACTGCTCGAATCCGGGCTCATTGAAAATACGGGGATTAGTAGTATCGGAAAAAGAGGATATAATCGAACCCCTCTTGTTCATGACCTTGATGAATTTTACAGAGTTCATATCCTTATGATTTGTCATTCGAATGAAATTATTCAACAAGGTTGTTAGTGTACTGGTAAAGCTAAAAGGTCCCATAAAATGAGATCTTCCATCATTATCATAAACTACACGATCACAAACCGTATCTTGCTCTTGGCCCAAATAATGGGCAGTTGAAGCAATTCCATTAATACTCTTTCCTGTGTAGATAACGTAAGGTGGACTATCTTCCTGACTATCTTTTAAGTCTGATCTAGTATCATGATCTTCAATAACTTCTTCATACAATTTCCGTAAGGCGTTTGTATTTGTAAAATCAACATCGGGGTAAAGCACATTAATGATTTTAGCCATAAATTCTTTATCAGACTTTGAAATATTGCTCGCATCTGGTCTTCTTCTCTTTCTTTTGATTGTAGTTTTACATTCAAGATTCAACAGCTTACAAGTAACACAGGGTTCATGAACACTATACGTATCATTAACTCTAGTACATGCCAACTTCTTAGTTTTACATCTGTCACACAGAAAATATACTCTACGTTTCTTAGTCTCCATAGTGTACGGAAATAAATCGCGATAAGGTCGGAAACTTATGGAAACTCCGTGTTCTGAGAGATAGAAATTCCCCCACGTACTCCTTGAGATCTCCATGCAATTCCCCCTCGATCTTACTCCTCAATGGTCATAATAAATTCGGTAGCCGTGCGTATTGCACTTATTCCATAGTATCTCTTAGGCTCAAAATCGCACCGGATTAGGTAAGTGGGTTCGTAATTACCCCACAAAACCAGATCTTTGTCAACCATATAATTGTTGGTTTGGTTGGTACTTTAACTCCACCCGCCCAATTATGTGGTAAATTGGTAGTTAGTATCCGGGGAACAATGGTATATCCCAATACGGAAACCCCCAAAAACAGCCATTATTTTATTTGTCTTATCTGCTGAGCCCGATAAGATACGGACAAGATCTCATGTGTCGGAAAAACTTGGTAATTCCGTGGTCAATCTCACATTTTATAGATACGTATAAAAAGTTGGCAATTCTCAAGTATCCCCATAACAATGTCTGTAAATAGTGTTGACACTTCAGCTGGTTCTAAAAAAGACAAACTGGTGGTAGATATCGAAGAAGTTAACAGTGCCGAAGAAACTGTCGTGCGCGGGAAAGAAGATGATATTGCTGCAAAATATGCTGACCTTTTACAAGGGGGATACACCAAGAAGGAAGAAAGAAGACTTCTTTGGAAAGTAGACTGTTTCTTGATTCCGTTTCTTTGGTTAAATGTGTCTTTTGGTGCTATGGATAAGGTTTCAAATGCTACAGGTTCCATCTATGGGATGCAAAAAGATTTAGGGTTGGTAGGAAACCAATATTCTTGGATTGGTTCAGCATTTTACTTTGGTTACTTATTTTGGTGTTTCCCAAGTGGGCTTATTCTTCAAAAATTACCTGTTGCAAAACTTGCTGGTTCATGTTTTTTCCTCTGGGGTATTATTTTGATTGGTTCTGGTTTTGCAAAAAATTTCGAAACTATGATCGCTATGAGAGTTCTTTTGGGTATTCTTGAAGCACCAATTGTACCTATCAATCTTATCATCATGAGTATGTGGTATAAAAGAGGCCCGGAACAATCGATTCGTCTTGGGCTCTTTTACACTGGTTTATCTGTGATTTTCACTGGTACCATTGGTTATTCTGTTGGTAAATATAGCAACGAAAAGTATCAGCCTTGGAGATACTTTTTCTTCATTATTGGGGCCATGTCCTGTTTGTACGGACTTTTGGAGTTCATTCTTTTACCTGACTCTCCTGTTAGTTGTTGGTACCTTTCTGATCGTGAAAAGGCTATCATCGTCGATAGAGTTAGAAAAAACCAAACCGGTGTAAAAAATACCAAATTCAAAAAGTATCAATTTATTCAAACGTTTAAGGATCCAAAAGTTTGGACTATGGTTCTTGTTCAGTTGTGTATTTCGATCCCAAATGGTGGGTTAACCAATTTTTCCCATCTTATTCTTAATGAAGATTTGGGTTATACGCCAAGAGAGTCTACTTTAATGTCTATGCCTACCGGTGTGATGCAGACTGTTAGTGTTTACTTAGCAAGTGGAAGTTTAGCTCTTTTAGAGAATTTCTTCCCTAAAAAACACTTTAGAGGTGCAGTTCTTTGCGTAACTCTTCTTCCAGCTTTTGTGGGTACTGGATGCCTTTATAAGCTTCCTCGTGATATGATTGGTAGTCGTCTTGCATCACTTTACTTTGCATTCTTCTACTTAGGTTCATATATCATGTCATTGAATCTTATGGCTGCAAATCATGCTGGTTTCACCAGAAAAGTTACTGCTAACTCGCTTTACTTTTTGACTTATGCAGTCAGTAATTTGATCGCTCCACAGTTCTTTTTAGCAAGGCAGGCACCTTCTTATACACTTGGAGTAGCAGCTATTTTTGCAGCATATGCCATCACAATTTGTGCTGTTTTATTGTACATGTTTTTGTGCTGGAGAGAAAATGTTAGAAGAGATGCCAAGTATGGGCCAGCAGCCGAAGAAAATAGGGAAAGTGATTTCCAAGATATGACCGATATTGATAACAAAAATTTCAGATACAAATGGTAATATTATCATAGAGTATTTAATGTAGTCTACGTGAAAGAAAGAAAGAAAGAAATAAATAAATAAATAAATACCTGCTAAACTATAATACAAGGTGCTTTAAGGTCCCGGACCCATAACGAAAGCACCAACAGATCCCAAATATCCTTCATGCCTTAAAAAATAACTTTTCATATCACCATTAGACCAGAAATTGACGGCATAACTAAGGGTGTGGATGGTTTCTTTGTGGCCTGAAATATAACTTCCACCAAAGTAAATTCGCTTGAGATTAAACCTCAAGGCTTGTAAATAACTAATTTGACCAATATTATTCGATATCAGGTAAAGTAATGATCTTGCAATATCTTCGCCTTTGAATTGGGCCAATTTTTCGGCTGGAGAACTATTTGAAAGATCCTTATTGAATCTGAGCTTTTTAAATACTTTAGCAAATGACGATGCAATATGACTGGATTTCAATCCGATTTTGTTATAACTGCTTCCATAAATATCACCCACCAATAAGTCAATGTTTTCGTTATTTCCTCTCGATGCCATTTCCAACATTTCATTGTAGTCTTTAGCATCAGTTAATAATGAAAGCAAACCCCAAAGAGTTCCTCCTCCTAAAGAAGAACCTCCGATTCTTTCAAACCCGTTTGGACCAGGACCCGTGACTTTGATCATAGAAACACCACTTCCAATATTTACAAGTAAATAGGGGTATATCTGTTGATCATGAGTATATGGAGATGAGATAAATTTTGTTTCGTTATCGTGAAGATCATAGATAAATATTTCATTAGGGATCTTGGTGATCAACCAATCCAACCCTTTGATCAAACATTCCATCTCGTCGATAGCAAGAACTTCAACAGGAAATTTATGTTTTGCAAATTTTTTAGCCATTTCCTTTTGAAATTTATGGGCACCACCTCCAGTAGCCATTAAATAAGTAATTGGAGGAAGTTTTTCTTTATCTATCGACCGTTTAATTAATCTTACCATAAAACTTAAAACATCGGTTGAAAAATTTTCGGTCTGGAAATCTTTGAAATGTAACTTACCTCCATTATGATCTTTTCTTATACTTTTTGTAAAGTAAACAAGTTTGGTTAAAGTTCCACCAATATCAACAGAAATATGGATCACCTCTGAGTTATGCTTGGGAAGAGTGATATTTTTAACAGCACCATTCCCATTGGTTATTTCCTCATCTTCGTCTTCATGCTCTGGATCACTATTTTCCGGGGAAGGTGAGGTGGACGAAGATGTTGAAATATTTGAATCTTCTTGAACAGCAAGAATGTGATCGTTTGCTATATAAGCCCCCGAGCAATCGATTCTAATAGTTCCTCTTCCCACTACATCTAAGTCAATAGGTCTTTTAACAACCAGTGGGTTTTTGACAAACATTAATTTTTTTTGGGTTCCAATTTCTTAAAATTTATTCAATAGATAGTGTAGTTTATTCCAATGTTTTTACTATAATTACACCGTTACAGAGAATGAAATGTGTGTTAAATTTAAAATTAACTGATGGACAAATGGAATATTTTATCGTATACCAAAATTTTCTCGCACAAATTGTTGGGAATTTTTCACTCTAGTGTTGAATTGGTTGCAAAATTATAGTTAATAATGACTTCATTGTTATTAAAAAATAAATATTTACCCGATGGATACAATTTAGATCTTGACGTTAATCCCAAGAAACCTAATTTCCTGGGTTTGTTGCTGTTTAAGCTTGTTAAGTCTGAAAGGTATAATGGTGAAGGTGCTTTCAAATTAATTTTGAATGCTGATAAATTAATCATTTTACTGGCTACTTTAGATGGTGAAACTTTGAACGTGAATAACAACAGAGAAGCCAAAACCATTGAATTGGTATGTGATCAAGATAAAGATTTTGAAGGTTCTACCGTTGTTATAAAGTACTTAGGTACCATCAAAACTCTTAATTCCTTCGAGCAGACAAAGGGTATTTTCAAGTTTGAAATCGACGATAGGGTGCTTATTTCCACCCAAACTCAACCTCTGTTTGCCAGAATGATATATCCTGTTATTGACGAACAGAACTGGAAAGTGCCTATGAAATTGACCGTGAAAACAGCCAAAAACTTGGAGATTGTGGCCAATAATAGCCCTGAAATTGAAGAGGTTGATGGTGAGGATAAGAAGGTTTCATTTGTAGCTACTCCTCCAATGTTGAGCTCAAATTTCACTCTAAGTATTGGAGATTTGCATTTTATCGAAGCCAAGGCCAGAGTTCCAATTAGAGTATACTTCATTAAGGAGTTTGCATTAAAGGCAAAGATGGTTCTTGAAATAGCAGAGAAACTCTTCCCACATCTTGAAAGTCATTTCGGAGAATATCCTTTAGGTAAACTTGATATTGTAGGAATTCCTTTTTTGACAGAAGGAGCCATGGAAAATTGGGGGGCAATTACCGTGATGCAAGATCATTTGTTCAAAGGAGATGTGCTTCAAACTGAGCAATTGATCAGTCATGAATTGGTTCATCAATGGATCGGAAATACCGTTTCCTTTGATGACTGGAAATATCTATGGTTAAATGAAAGTTTTGCAACTCTTTTCGGTAACTATTTTGTTAGTTTGGTTGATAAGAGCTACCAATATCAACAGGAATTCATTGAAATCTCGGGTCGGGTTTTACAAATGGGGGAAATAAATATTCAGAAATTTATGAACAAACTCGTGCTTAACACCGAGTCAACTACAGCTTATCTTTTCAACCATCAGGTGTATGAGAAGGGAATTTTAATCCTCAGAATGATCGGAAATATTTTAAGCCCTGGAGATGTAGACAATATGGAAACCTTCGCAAAAGGGTTCAGCAAATTCATCGAAGCATACAAGTTTAAAACCATCAGACCATCTGAAATTTGGCAATTTTTCATTGCAAGTTTCGATATCGATTTACTTACTTTTTTTAATATTTGGATCAGGTATGATAAGTTCCCATTTGTTCAAATTAGTTACAAAGATGGAGAATTAATTATTGAACAATCTCAAAGTAAAGTCTACCATTTCCCCCTCATCATCAAAACTGCATCGGAAAGTTATCAAATTTACGTAACTGAGAAATCCACTAAAGTCAAGTTGCAGGTCGAAGACCTTGTTACTATTAATAGAGATAAAGTAGCATTTATCAAACAAGATGTATCAAAGAAGATCATTAAGGAATTAGATATTTCGAGACTCAATAAACTCGATGCTTTATGTTATCTTATTGATTATCCTGATCCTAATAGTACGCTCCACCAAAAACTTCAAAGCATTTGTAAATAGAATTATATCATTAAAGCTAAATAGATGAATGTACATAATCTACACTATGATCATGACAAACCTGTTGTCACTTCCTGGTAGCACAGGATTAATGAATGAATGCAAGGATTGTATGCTAATGTCTATGTTGTAATGAAGGGTCCCAATTAATATTTAAATGTTCCATTTAACTTCCCGTTTATTGTAAACAAAGTCAAGAATATTATTGGCAAAGTTGTCAACTGAGTCAATTGAGTTTGTGTCACTGTTGTTGCCATGTTGATTGTGGGAGTGATTGTGGGGTTGCGGGTAGTGATGAGATGATGATTTATCCCCTTTGCACCCTTTACAGGTGCAATCATTGCGCAACAAATCTTCTTTATATTTTACCAGTTTTTTAGTTGTTGGTGGTGGTTTGTGAAGTAAATGACTGAGAGATTTGGAATGTCTTAGAGATCGTTCAGGTTTTTCTTGAGGATTTTGGGCCATTCTATTAGTGTTCCTTGGTCTTTGACCCGATTCAGTATTGGCTGCAAATATCGTTGATGCATGTTTTTTCAATCCAGGGTTCGCGGACTTTGTTGATTGCCCTTTTGGATTTGATGGTTTTTGAAGGGGTTTGGGGATTGGTAAAGGTTTAGATGACGATTTTGATGGTTTAGAAGGTTTTGGAAGATGGGTATAATTACCTGATTGTGATGCATTGAATTTTAATGGTAAATATGAATTTGTACTGGATTTTGAAGTACTTGAAGTTGATGATGATGACCTTGAATGGAAAGATGTAGGTGCAGATTTCAGCAGTTGGGCCAGTTTTGTGCTGTGAATTGATTTTGAAGATTTGGAGGAAAAATCCGAAGTATTTGATGAAGACCGTCTATGATCTTTACTATCTTTAACTGAACCAGCAGCATCTGATTTCTTTGATTTTGCAAATCTTATGTTCATTCTTGATAGATAATTCTTGAAAGAATAAATCTATGATCCGTTTTTAAATTGACGGAAGATTAAAAATTTAAGTGGGATGATAGTGGAGTTTTGTAGGTGAAAAATTGAGATTAGACAGGGTGAAAAATGTGAAAAGTTACAAAATAAAAAAAAAATACGCTTTAGCATTAAACATGAAAGGGGGCGGGACCAAATACAATGCTAAACCTTTGTTGTTAAGGAATTTAATAAAATAATATAGGGTTAAAAACCTCTCAAATCAATAGTTAATGGTAACAAAGTTAATATAAAAAGCAATCAGATAGTTAATAAATTTGCGTCTCTAACAAATTTGAGGGGCGACCCTCTATTGTTTTGCGACCGTTTGTGGTTAAATCAGTTAATAAATCCTGGAATGCGAATTGCCTTTGTATAAAAACTGTTTTAACAGGATTAAAGTTATAGGGGGATAAACAACTAATAGACTAACTCAATTGAATGGGTTTAATAAATGATTTTGGCGTTTGGTAACTAATTGAAATTATATTAAGGAGTTGGTCATTAGTTGTAATAATTTTTATGAATTTTGGCGTTCGGGTTCTGAGCCAATTACTCAGGCAATTTGCTTATAGTTAAGCCCATCAACAGTTCACCTCACAACCAAGTCAAAT
Source organism: Yamadazyma ubonensis (assembly GCA_030572075.1). Lineage (NCBI taxonomy): Eukaryota > Fungi > Ascomycota > Pichiomycetes > Serinales > Debaryomycetaceae > Yamadazyma > Yamadazyma ubonensis. Next base: position 776,023 of record JAJLZG010000004.1, on the reverse strand, counting down.
TTTTTTTGTTTTTCTCCTGATCTCAAAGGTTTTATTTTCACTTGTTTAGCTGCCTCTATCCGCTATTTTGCCGAATGATTTCCACTTTTAACGGATTAAATCCTGATTGTAAAGAATTGAACGATAATTCTAGACCATACCGTTCAAATTACACCTCATTTAGTCGGTCCCCTTTCTACGACATTCATCTTTACAGATATTAATACAGATATTCAAATGATTACAATTAGACTTTATTAATATAAACTTAAGATATAGAAGGTATCTGCTTACTAAAACTTGAAATGTAAATCATCACGGTAAACTGATATTTACTATACCGCCTTTGTTTACTAGCTTGTTCAATGTTTGTCTCGATAAATTCATGATTCGTTCAAAATGACAATAGACTAAACCTGTAAAACCGGTAACTACCTCTAGACCAAATTCTCGAAACCATTTTTCAGGCCACTCCGAGCTAATGTCTACTACTAACCTGCACTATCGTATCTAATTGACCGCGACTAATGTTCTATTTACGATTTTTCAATTAACGACATCCGGTTAAAAAAGCGAATGATTTAAATATCAGGATTTATCCCCGTTAAGAGAACAATCATAAAGTTTCTTATCATCCGGTTAATAAAGGTATTCTACTTGTTTTCGGATTGCCCCCGGTTAGTTCATCGTTTAAACTTATACAATTCTAATCTACCGTTAGCCAGCTTCATCACCGTTCCAAGCCACTACCATGACCGAGCCTTGTCCGCAATGAAATAATTATTTTATCGTAATAAGTTGCCTAATGTAGTATCAGTTTTTTTACTCCTCTATCTCTATATTGTCTTTGATCAGCTTCAGCTTCCTTGGCTCAATTGTTGCATTGCTATCAAGTTACATACTTAAATATCACATACTCTACCATCAAATTTAATAAATAATAGAATAAAATTTCATAAAGGACCCCTTATTATAACAATAATAAGAAATCGCTATTTTCTATGCATCTAATATGTTTCAAAGTTGCATGGCCAACTCTTGAACAATCTTACTATAAATAAATATTGGGGATGGGTTATTAATCATCTCCCAGAATCTTGTCTAGACCCTCTCCTCCTCAATTTTTTTCAATTCTTCGTCAAAATCCAAGTGCTCTTGAATATTCCAAAGATTTGAATAAAGTGAATCATCTTTATCTAAAAGTTCATAATGAGTACCCTCTTCAACAACTTGTCCCTTATCCAAAACAATAATTTTATCACTATCAGCAATTGTTCTCAATCTATGAGCAATTGAAATATTGGTATTATTGGTTTCTCTGAAAACCGTACGAATGGTCTTCAATAAACTCTGTTCGGTATGGGTATCTAAAGCACTGGTTGCTTCATCAAAGAATGTGATGGGGGATTTTTTTAATAATAATCTAGCAATTGCAAGTCTTTGCTTTTCACCACCTGAAATCATCATACCTCTTTCTCCAACAATGGTATTAACTCCATCGGGTAAATCTTTAATTAATTTATCTAATTGGACTTTCCTGATATTTTCATAAATTTCTTCATCACTTGCATCTAATCTTCCGTATCTGACATTCTCCAAAATGGTTTCGTTAAATAATGGTGTATCTTGTGGAACAATTCCCAAATGTTTTCTTAAAGATTCCAATTTGACATCACGAATATCTTGCCCGTCAATTAAAATACGACCTTCAGTAATGTCATAAAATCTGAAAACTAATCTTAAAATTGTACTTTTTCCACTTCCACTAGGCCCAACAATAGCCACTTTTTGACCTGAAGGAATTGTAAAACTAGCATCACGTAAAATCGGTCTATCTGGGTGATAACCAAAAGTCACATTTTCAAATTTAATCTCACCCGGGTTTGTCTTATTTAAAACCAAATCTTTTGCACCAGGACTATCAACAATTGCAATATCGTGGTTTTGTAACTGGAATAAGTTCTCCATATCAAGTAAAGATTGCTTCAATTCACGGTAAACTGACCCCAAGAAATTCAAAGGCATTGACAATTGGAAAACCAATTGGTTAATCAAAACCAAATCACCAACACTCAATCCACCAGTTGCAACACCTTGACAACCCATGTACATCATTGCAGTCAATGCAGTGCTGAAAATCAAGTTTTGACCCGAGTTTAAAAATGCCAAAGATGTTGCAACTTTAATCGATGCATTTTGATACTTAGTTAACGCATTATCGTATTTTGAAGCCTGATAAGCTTCATTATTAAAATACTTAACTGCTTCAAAATTGATCAATGAATCTAAAGCAACGTTACCAGCCTGATTATCAGCATTATTAGCCTGACGTCTAAATCTTGTACGCCATGCAGTTGTACGGATAGTGAAAATAGAATAAGCAAGCATGGTGAAAAACGTAACGGTTGCAAAAGTAGCCCCATAATTGTAAGTTAAAACACCACATACTACACTGATTTCAAAAGTAATAGGAATTATATGAAATACCATGGCATTTAAAACATAAGAAATACCCTTTGTACCTCTATCAATTGCTCTTGTTAAAGCACCGGTTTGTCTAGAAAGATGGAACTGTAAATCCATGTTCAAGAGGTGACGGAAAGTATTTAAGGCCACTCTTTTAATTGCAGTTTGAGCTACAGAAGCAAAAATTGCATTTCTTAATTCACCAAATAAAACTGCACCAAATCTAGCACCTCCATAAGCAAACACCAAAGCACCAATGACACTTCCAGCAATCCCCAAGCTATCTGACCAATCCACATTCATTCCATCTATAATACTTTTGAAAAAAAATGGGACTTGAACATTTAAAAGCTTAGAACCAATTAACAAGGCTAGGGCAATTATAACTCTTATTCTGAACCCAGTATTATTTTTAGGCCAAATTGTTGTCATAAGAGATCTGATCATATTTGCTTGAGATGTGCTAATATTCTTACCGAATAAAAGTGCTGAAGAGCTAGCACTAGATCTTGGGTCGTTTTTTACCCCATTGATTTGTTTAACAGTTTTAGAAACTGAATTTTTAGATTGCTGCAGAAATCTGGGAACTGATACGTGCAATTGTCTCCATACTATTGGACGAAATCCCGGACGAAATCCTGGACGAAATTCTGGACGAATAACTGATTTTAAAATCCTAGGACGTAGTAACTGAGCACGTAAAAACATCTTATGCGATCCCGGAGTTGATCAAAATTACCAATAAAGATTTAATTGAATAATTAATATAACAAATGAAATCAAAACAATTAAATGATACTTTTTTCTAATTCTAAGTAATTCACAAAACTTTCCCAGCTATTCCACTAAGTCGCTACTAAAAGGTTCCGCAATTATCAAAGCCATAGTTTTAACATAAAAAGGTCGTGTATATCCACGCACTTTTTTGGAACATCATCAAAACTTGATCAGGTGGTTTCCTTGTGACAATCTCGTGATTAAAATGTCAAAACGTGCAAGTGAATATGAGGATTCAGTTTTGAACAAGCTGCAAAAAATTGAATCACATTCAGAACAAAATCAAACTTCTGCTACTCCAAACGCTGAATCTGGCTCGAACTCCCTGGAAAATTTCAACAAAAACAAAGAATCCTACCAAAACAATCCAAATTCTGAATCACAATCCCAAATTAAAATTCAACCTCAACATCCTGCTGAGCCTACAACCAACACTTCACATCAGGTAGCTGCACATCAGGTAGCAGCATCTCATGGTGCTGATAATGGTGAAAGTTTGGCCATTCCAAACAGTCCTGTTCAGTCTAATAGTTTAGCAAAACCTTTACATGGATCAGAAGAATGGCATAAATTGAGAAAAGAAAACCATAAAGAAGTTGAACGTCGTCGCAGAGAAAACATAAACACGGGGATTAGAGAATTAGCTACTCTTATTCCTACTAGTGATACTAATAAAGCTCAAATTCTTCAAAGAGCTGTTGAGTATATTAAAAGATTAAAGGAGAACGAAACCAATAATATCGAAAAATGGACATTAGAGAAATTGTTAACTGAACAAGCAGTTAGTGAATTGGATGCAAGTAACACTAAGTTGAAACAAGAATTGGAGAGGGCTTATAGGGAAATTGAACAATTAAAGAGATTACTTGAAAAGAAAGATTAACGATAATGAGTTGTAAAAAATTGTTTAAATTAAATGTATATGATAAAATGTAAATTATACAATGCTAAAATATTAAATGCAATTAACGTGAAATGAAATAGAAAACTGATCAGCTAAGATCAGTTGATGCTTTATAAATTCTGTTCAAGTTCACATATTTGGCAACTTGATCATCATAGTCGAAATAGTCAGTGAAAATTCTGAAATAATATGGATCAACTTTAATAGGCTTAAATGCCTCAATGTGGTCAACCATTGGTCTTGTCAGTTTCCCTTCTAAACTCTTCGACATCTCGTTTTCATGGAATTCGGTAAATTCTTTAGAGGTAACATACTCAATAAGAATTTCATCTTTATTAAGTAATTCAATGAGTTCATCTCTGCTTAAATTAAGCATTAAATCTAAATCATCATCTTTGAGTTTAACCTCGTATTCATGAGAATCTATTTTTTGCCCATTCTTTTCACGAGATTTGGCTTCAAGCTTCAATTTTTTCTTTTCTTCTTTACTCAATTCATAATTCTCAACTTGCTGAGTATTGTCTGAAACACCATTCTTTATATAGTATTCTTGGAAGTTATGGTAATTGTTCCACTTTTGTTTATCATTAAGGAAATAGTACAAGTCTTCTTCCCTTACCCATAAACGTAACTGTTGTAAGAAAACATGGCCAGAAAATTTCTTTGCCAATAATCCTCTACTGTATTCGACCTTAAGCATCTCGGTAAACTTCTTAGGAATGTACCCAATTTCCCCTTCAATGGTTGACTTAACAAGCGGACTTATTTCATTGAAGTTGGAGAAATGATTGTTACGACAGTTGTAGATTTGTAAAATCTCGTTTGTCTTCTGGTATTTTCCCTCTTCAACTTTCCAGTTTTCTGGTAATTTATTCTTGAATCTGTCAGGAGTATGAGAGTTTGATACAGAAAGACCAGTGATATCAATGTACAACCCAGTATCAAGATCGATAAAACGGGCATCAATATTATTGTTTCCGTTTCCTTTTTCACGTAAAGTAATGAAGCTACCACAATCCATGAAATAACGGCCTAAACCATCATTTAAATCTTCAACAATCAAAGATTGATTGAAATCCCGTGAAAGCTTGTGTAAGTCATTAATTGACATTTGTACATCAATATCGTTATCCCATGGGAATGCAATACCATTCCAGTACCAACTAAGTAAAGAGCCATGAGCAACCCATGTATTGATACCATTTTTACGGCAAAAACTCAAAAAGGCTCTGACCAAATGATGTAAAGTTAAAGTTTGTTCATAAGTACCGTATTGGATTCCGTTGAAAAATCTCCAATCGTAATGATCACCAATGGCTGTTCCAAGTAATCTCAGTTCTCCGAAATACTTTGGTGGTCCACCGTGTTCTACTCTATCTTTTGAGTATTTTAACGAACGATAGTATCTCATTTCAGCATCAGTAAGTTTCTTACCGGTACGAATTCTGTCGTCGAATTCACTGATAATTTTGTTGAAATCAAGTTTGAAATCAGATGGATCTAAAGCTATTTCGTAATCGTTAAGAACTTGATCCTTACTTGGAGGGAAAGCAGCTTGCAATTTCTTAAATTCATCGAACAAATTGATTTTGGTATTACCAGATTCTTCAACGTAGTCTTGAACTAATCCATTTGTGAGTAAACTGGACTTTTGGTTCTTACAAGTAACATTATAAGATCCATCTTTGGTCAAGAAGATAATGGATTGAGGAGGTGGTGCAAATGAATAAAGATAAGACTTTCCAATGATGATTCCCAAATCTTCAGTGACACGTCCTGGAGGTTTGTTAACATTAAAACCAGGATGAATTCTGTTACCGTCTGAGTGTCTGAGAGGTAACTGGTCGTTGTTGACACAGAATTCTTTTGGTTCCCAGGCATCATGTCTCTTTTCGAGTTCTCTTTTTTGCTGATTCTCTTTGTTTTCTTCTTTATTCTCTTTATTTTGTTCCTTGTTTTCCTCTTTATTCTCCTTGTTTTCTTCCTTGTTTTGTTCTTTGTTTTCCTCCTTGTTCTCTTTATGTTCTTCTTTATTCTCTTCCTTGTTTTCTTCCTTAGTTTCTTCTTTGTTTTCCTGCTTGTTTTCCTGCTTGTTTTCCTGCTTGTTTTCCTGCTTGTTTTCCTGCTTGTTTTCCTGCTTGTTTTCCTGCTTGTTTTCTTCCTTAGTTTCTTCTTTGTTTTCCTCCTTATTCTCTTCCTTATTTTCTTCCTTGTTTTCTTCTTTGTTCTCCTCCTTATTCTCTTCCTTATTCTCTTCCTTATTTTCCTCCTTATTCTCAGGAACGATTCCCTTCTCCCTTTGCTTTTCAAGCTCATAAGCTTCCAACTCTTCCTTTTCCTTCTGCTCATTTTGCTGCTTCTCCTTGTTCATTCTATCTTCATCATCTCTGGCATCCAACATCGAACAGTCAGGCTTTTCAGAATCTGGAGCGAGTAAGAATTTATCCAAAGCTGATAAATCGACCCAATCAGCCCAGTGGAAAGGAACTTCAATAATTTTATCAGGGTTTTTTGCTATTTGCTGGCGAAGGTGATTTAAGTACACTGCTAGAGTAAATCTTGGTTCAAAAGGCTGAATATCTGGAATATCCTTTTTAGACTTGCTTAAAAAATAACTTGGGATATTTAAAGTCAGATGCTGAGCAAGATCAATATCCATCATCCAATACTTGTGTTCGATATCAGATTGCATTTTCGTTTTGAGAATGCCTTGAACATTATCATTAAAATCTTTTGAATTTGTATTTGTATCAGACAGTTTTAAGATATATCTATTATAAAGTTTACCAATATAATTATCACCATCGATACCAATAGGTAATAAGTTATTTCTATTAATAGTTATACTTTCAACTGTCAGATATATAACAAAAAATGCCATCGAAAGGATGGTAAGTAATCTTATGTACTTCCTCCTAAGTGATATAAAATTCATTTTCTATTATGGTTAACTGACCAATTATTAAATACAATTAAACTGGATTATCATAAATTTAAAAATGTTAAAAGAACTAAAAAAATGAATTGACAATTTAATGGTGCAGGTTTCTTGGTATTTATTCTCGTGTGACGGGTGTAGAATCTTGAGAGTTGCTTTTTTTCTCCAGCGAGCTACAAATCTAAAATTTTTTTGAAATTTCAAATTGAAAATGGCACTAATTTATAAACTGAACCGCGTAATGCCCCACCTTTTAACTGTAGGAATCGGGGTTATTGTTTTGGTTCTCTTGATGTTCTCTTGGTTATTCGTGTCCTTTTCTTGGGATCCGAGACCCATGTGGTGACTACTTATGGTATATGTGTGAATTGTTACCTGATATTCGCACACAGAGATGGTTTACTTCCTGCACAACTGTCCTGAAACATTTATCTGACGACATGAAGATCCCATGAACTTGGACGATTAATTATGGGAATTCACTTAGGAACTTTAATTTTCCAGATTGGTTGGTGTTTGAACCCTTTCCCATCGCCTTACTCTTTATTTATAACTCATTCTCTAAATATACTCACCCGGATTATCTGGATGTCGCGATGATTAACTCCGCGATGGACACATCAGGCACAAAATTTTTAACATGAAACCGTGGAAGGAGTGGCTAAAAACAAAAGAAGGCTGGTTGATCCCTGTCATACAAAAAGGTCATTCTATAAATATTGTAGATGAATAAAACAATTTTAGGCGAGAATGCTTCCAGAAAGATTTCAATCGAAGTTTAAATTCGCAGTCACTAGAAATGAACTTTAAGTCCTATAAAAATATTTTAGATCTGAAAATTGCTCTTATTGGGTACGAATGATCTTTGATTTTCCCTACAAATAATTCTACTGAATTGGATTTTTGATATATTCATCTTATGGATATTTGTATTCATCAATGACAGGATGTCGTGATCAATCCAGTGAGCGACATCTCAATAAAAAAGGTCTACGTATATGAGAATTCACATATTTTTGTCCTGCACATCCAAAAAACTAATTGCTTGGCGCAGTAATATGTGTTATCTATGATAACACTAGTTACTTGTTGCCCGTGAGATACGCTTAGATATCCTGAACTAAAGAGAGGTCTATGCTATTTTGTCCTATACGCCTTATGTTTACATTTCCATGTTAGTTTACAAACCTTCAAAAAGCGTACCTTATTTCGGTTATGCCACTCTTACGCGTGGAAGCCTATTGTTAGACATTATTGTCTCTCGATCTTTTACCACTTTGTTTTTGTTTGATGTGTAAAGGGTAATGGGAGTATGATCTGTGGAGCGGCTTGCATAGGTGGTCCGTGGTCCTTTCGCTCCTCGTCTTCATGCTCGTCTCAATACAGTAGTATAATCAGTGTAATACCAGCTGAAGCTGGCTTATATGTCAACTTCTACCCTGAATTTAACCAAAAAAGCAACTGTGCATGCGATCCGCAAAATGTGAAATATTTTTTAGTGACGAAATAATTAGTTAGAAAATACGATTAGGGCGTCTAGTGAAAAATATCGTACCCCAATGGCAATCGTACTGAGTCTTGCGGTTTATTTACAGGATTCAAATCGCTTTTTTCCAAAATATTACACGACGACAAAATGTAGACGCCGCTCGTATGTTATACTTTATATAGTGCTTGGATCACGTGATCCACTATCTCCTTGGATTCTTGTAGTTAAAGTAAACATCGTACCTGTTAGCTGTATATTAATCTATTCAGACATATATAATCTTCGCCCATGCTTTTCCACGTAGTGTAGAATTCACTATACCATAATCATATAGTTTTGAAGTTATGGCTTTGTTAGGAAATTGATTATTATGCTTTGATGCTTGGGGTCCATTTGGACCTTTTCACTTCAGCAATGCTTCGTCGTACTAAATAAGAACAAGGCGTTACGATGACTTAATGTTATCCCAAAGAAAACAGTCATTTAATGGTGATAAAGTTCGGGCCAACGTAGCCTTAGAAATCCATTAAAAATATCCCTTTCAATTAAATATGCCCAGCCAATAGTGGTTGAGATTGCATTCAATACAAAAATCGGATTTTGTTGATTGTACACTGATTTGAAGGTTTTGATACAATATCAAAAGTATTGTATGTGGTCTTATTTTTTCGTCTATGAATTATGGTAATTTGCTCTTGTTTGTTTCTGGGTCTATCCATATTCATTTTCTTCGAGTTCGGCTAGTTGGTAGTCCTTCAATCTAGATCAGAGAAGTTTCGGTTTGTTATGTTGATCACATCTGTCCAGTGTACTCGTTCTTATCCATCAAAAAGATCTCTCCTTGGTTCTCTGATATTATGAGTAAAGTCCTCGTAAGACTTCTTACCTAAATTGTTGGACTGCATACAGTGGCTGCAAAAACAATTTTCGACTGCGTTATAATATGGAACTTTAAAAGAAGAGAGAATAGACTTGGAGTGGTCTTGTGATTAAAACCCCCATTCCATAGTTATATAATATACTAAGAAACTCAGGTGAAACTTATGAACTTCTAAAATGATTTATTGAGTATCCACTAAAATACTTATTCAAAAAGAAAACTCCCGTTTGAGCGTCCTAGCAAGCTTTGGAGAGTTAGTCTACAGCTTTCTTGTATTCAAGGAGTCTCGAATATTCAGCAAGTCCCTTCTTATTAATCAACTAGTTTGATACTCTTTTACTTCACAAAAGTTGTAGTCGTTCTTTTTCAGTTAGAGCTGTACAAGATTTAGCCTTCAACTACTTGTCTTATCTTGAATATGCTCCAATACACTCTCAAGTCTCAACTGTTTTTCCAGAACTTTAATTTTCGTTAATTTTCTCTGAACAGCGATCACAAAAATTTTTCAACTAAAAATTAAATTTTACGATATTTCAGCCCACTAGATCAAAAAATATAACAACAGGGTATTGTAAAGCAAAAAAGAATGATTTCACCCAGGATCGAACTGGGGACCTGGTGCGTGTTAGGCACCCGTCATAACCGACTAGACCATGAAACCGCTGGATGACCATGGTTTGCTGATGGAATTTAGGAGATACTTATTTCACAATTTTTTGATAGTTTCAACTGGTACATTGAAGGGTCAAGTTTCTGTTTGAATTAAAATAGATCCAAACTGTCGGCTAAAAATTTGTAAACGTCATCGAAGAATAGGCATTTTTCAAATGCAGCTTGTCCAAAAAAAAAATGAAAAAAAAAACCTTCAATTTTAAAAGAAGTTAAACATAATGTGGTTCACTTGATTGTTCAAGCTATATATTGTTTCTAATCTTTTTAAGGTTGCTCCAATTGACTGTGAATATATTCAATGATGTTTACGTAAGCTAATCACTGATGTTAAGAAATTGAGGACAAAATAAAAAATGCCAAATCGGTAAAAATTTTCAAATCGTGAGCCTCCGATCTTGAAAAATAGTAAAATAAAAATTGAGGCTAGAAACACACATCTTGGTTCCAAGTTGGATATTTTTAAGAGAAAGTGAGGAATTATTTGATTTCCAGGCTTTTCATTTATTGTAGCATTAAAGTAGATTTTTCATTCGTTTTTCTGGCCTTGCAGTTGAAACTATCAGTACTATGTAGTGAGAAATAGTATTTCTTTACAGTAGCAGCAAATTAGTACAATTCCCTTCCTCTGCTTTTGGGACCTACTATTATATAGTCATTGGTTTAAACGGCTCCTGAAGGTACTTCAAAACGTTGAACGCACGACGGCTAAACACTAGACACGAATCGACTATATAAAATCCAAAAAAAATCCCTAGTAAAAAACGAATATACGTCTGAGTATCCACATATGGTAAGATGATATTCTGTACTTTTGTCATAATTATTTGCATTTTAATTTTGACCTATCAACCACAAATGTGTGAAACCAGTTGGATTCATATTTTTCGCAGCTATTTATTTGCAAGTGTCACAAATAATTGAAAGTAAATGTTAAGGAGATTTCTTTCTTCTTCTGGATCTCCAAGTTCACAGAAGAAAACCCACAATGGGACAGTTTCCTCTTCATCTAGTGAAACTGCAACTGGTGGAGCCAACCAACCCTCAGAGTTGGTATCCAAAGACGAAATACCTGTTTTACTAAAGAGATCAAGATCTTTCAAATACCCAAATGAAATAGGAACACATGTTCCGAATGAATACCAAAGCTTTGATTCCACAGACTTAAGTATTGATCCATTTGATCCAGTTTCTTTGAAAAGAAGTAAGAGTTTACTGCTGATAACCAACAGATCTGTTCAAATTCACACATTGAAAAAACCCACCAAATCTGTCAGATTCGATTCTCATCAGATGGTCAGTCGACAAGTTTCACCAGAGCAAGTCAATGATTCAGAGAGATTCGCTTCTTTTACCTCAGAATATGATGATAAACTGAATACTTTAGAAGCAGTAGATTTTCACCCTCAAATTACCACACCTGAGGAATACTCAAAATACAACAACGATTTCCAGCTGGCATTTGAATTGAGTTCCGAAATTAACGCATCTGACTCATTTTCTAGTACAGGGAACAAGGAAAATAATCTTAATGATGTTTCGTGGATGGATGCTATCACAAACAAGAATAATCGTTTAAAACCTGATCTCTCCCGTAAAAGTTTATCCTCTTTAGTTGGTGATGGAACTCTACCTAGAGAATTAAAAGGTTCCATTACAATGAGCTCTCCTTCTTTGAATAGTTGTTTTGCCCCAAGATTAAAGGGCCCAGAAAAAGATAATATCCTTGATACTCACATTGAACCTCTATTTGAAAAAAAAGTCGAGACTAGAGAGTCTGATAGAATGGATATATGTACAGATAATGAGGGCAATGTCAACACTACCGAATGTGAAACTGATGGTACAGATAGTTCAGATGAAGAGTGTGAGTCTGAAAATTTTGCTGACAACCGAATCGATGAATACCAAACTGAGGATATTTTAGATCAAAAGAGCAATGAGAACGATATCACCAATGTTCTGAATTCACTGATTACTGGGATAACTAGTTTTGAAGATGAAAATGAAGTTTATAAGCTTTTAGAAACTCTATCTCGAGAAGTAGACTTGGAATGTGAAGAGGTGACTCCAAAAACTGCCCAGTCTACACTTGAAAGTATTGTAGTTAGAGTAAAGGAAATCAAAACCTTGGTTATCGATAAAGATGCAGGAATTGCTGAAGTTTCTTCAAAGCTCAAGGAGGAACAGGAGAAGACTAAAACATATGATGCAGTATTAAACGAGAATGCAAAGCTCAAACTGGAGATTAAGGGATTATCAGATAAAAGCATGGATCTTCAAATGAGATTAAAGAAGAGTGCAGAAGAGAATTCAAGAATCAGAAAGATCAATAATGAAACAACAAGAAAGTCCCACAAGTTAGCCGAAGAGTTCAACAAGATGTCCAAAAAGTTAAGGGAGACAGAAGATGAATTGAAAGTTAAATCTATTAGCGATGATTCCAGTCGTGCAAGGTTGCTGGGAATAACTTCTATCATCCAACAGAATTCATGGATAAAAAATAAGTCTGATACTGAAATTATTCGTTTCCTTTTCCAACAAAAGGAGTTATCTAACAGAGAAATTAACGACTTGGAAGATAAGATTGAGAGTTTAAATAACCAGATTGGAGTCTTAAATACAGATGTTAAAAGCAAAGAATTTGAGATTGAAGTTTTGAGTGAATGTAAAACAGACGGTAAGCTTCTTTTAGATTTGAAGCTTGCATCTTACGAGACAGAAATAGAATCATTACATCAAGAAGTTTCCCATATTAGAACTCATAATGTGGAATTATCAAATTCAAATAGTAATCTTAGAAATGAACTGTATACTTTGAATCTTGAAAACTTTGAGTTGAAGGCTAACAATGTTGACTTGCTTCAAGAAAACATGAAACTTAAGGAGTCAAATCAAGAGATTACTCTGGAAGTTTTCCGGATAAGTCATGTTTCAAATCAATTAGAAGGAGAAGTAGCACAATTTCGAGCCTTAATTAATCAAGAGAAGGAGAACTCTTTGGTCAAGAGCGATATTATAGAAAAATTGAAAGACGAATTACAACAGAAACAAAAAGATGAATCCAATCTCTCTTTGCAGATCGATAAATTAGAAACTGAAGTATCTAAGTTAATGGGGCAAAACAATGACTTGGAAAAATCAACAGAGAAATTAAACGAAAAAATGAAGAATCTTTTAGAGGAAAAGCTCGAACTCATTGCAAACAATAACTTCTATATCAAAAAACTTAATGAAACTACCCAATCAGTTGAAGATTTGAAGGGACAGCTTACAAGCATTTATAAAGCAAGTTCTGAGATCATGGACAGATTAAAGAAGTTACTGAAGTCCTATGAGATATGTATGAGCTATTACCATGAGTTGATTGGGAATTGTAGAGAATCACTCGAACCCATGATGTATAAAGAATCGATAAGTTATTCTAACAATCTTTGGGGTCAAATTAAACAAATTGGTATGCACGAAAGAAAACACCAATCGATTTTAGGTGAAATGAATCATTTTTTGAAAAATGCCATCAAAGATTTAGTTTCAAGCTATTTAGCAAATGAAGCAATTTTAGAGAAAGAGATGGTAGATAAACAACATAACTATAGTCAAATGCTAGATGATTTAAGTCAAATAATGACAAGAAAATTATCGGGTAGTAAATGACAAGGAACTTAATAGAAAAGAATACTTACCGATGTAGATATCATATTAGATCACAAAATATATAGAATTCAAGTTTTTTTGAAGCTAGTGGGGATAAAATTCCCATCCGTCATTAAAGTCGTTAAAACACTTGGTAAAATCTCTACCTGGAATGCCCTAAAGGGGAAACTTTCCCCATCTATAGATATATAATGCTTTGAATCTGGAAGTTTAGGAACTAACCTATATCCAGTAATTTTATGGTGTTTAACAGATTCGGCATGAACATGTGTACCACTTTCGACATTCAATAATGCTAAGGCACTACTGAGTATAGAAGTTCTGGCATCTGTAATCACCATATCCATCGATCCATCATTAGGAAGTGCAGCCGGGAAAAACTGGGCTCCATCAGACATCATTGGTAAGTTTCCAACATAAAAAATGCTTAAATTATCAGTTAAGCCCTTATCAACTTCAATCCAATCTGATGGAGGTTCATCTGCTAATTTAGGACCATTCAAATTGAATACTTGTTCTGTTATAGGTAAATTTTCATTTTTCTTATCAAAATTTTCATTAAAATGGGAAAGTATTTCTTCTTTGGTAGTAGTTGAGTACTTTACGAATAGATCACAAGGATATTTCGTTTTGGTGAAAGTCTTGTGAGCAAGACCTAACTCGAAGCGGATCGGTCCCATCCATCTGAGACTTTCCGTTCCGATATCACTATCAGCTACAGCACCATAACACTGGGAAAGGAAAGATAAGCTTATTTTTTCATTACCGTTATCATCGTTTTGTCTCAATGCCATTAAATCCATTTTGACACTAACAGATTTTAACATATTAAAAGTTGCAATTCTCGCGTTGGTTGAACCATGAGTACTTAAAGTTAATGCATTTCCAGAACCAGCAGGTAACTGGGTAACTATAATTTTATTGAAGGCACTGACCCCTTTATCATCTCTTTGGTAAAATCCGTTTATAACTTCATGAGGAATTCCATCACCTGAACAACATGCAATTATATCATATTTGGTGATATCTAAGGTTTTGGCGATCTCGGTTGCGTGTTTCGAGTATTTAGTTTCTTGGACTTCAAGGTCAACGTGAGCTGCTTCTAAAATAGGCTTTATATCATCATTAAAGATTTCTTTAGCCTTTCCTCTACCCCCATGTGGGTTTATAAGTACGAGAATCGATGGTTTTATGAGACTATCTTTATAAGCTTTTTGCAAGATTGTATCTGTGAAATCGGGTAAATTTTTTGAAGTTAAAGAAGCACGAGAATCTTCGATTTCCATAACCGATGTTTTGAGCTCAAGACTGGACTTGTTACGTATAACATAGTTTACTTGGTATGCATTTTCTTCAATATTTTCGCACCATAGAACGTCCTCAAATTTTATCAGACTTGACGATGGGGAAGAATTTGATACTGGATAACAAGTATAACTTCCTGTAGCCAAATCTTGAGATACAAGAACGGTTTGATCATCTATAACTATTCCATTTCTATCTAACTTAGATCTTACACTTGAAGTAGGAAGTAAACTCTCAGAAGAAGAAGACATGACAATAATAAATCTTTAGTATATTTAAATCGCGCTTCGAAGATAAGCTATTAATTGGTGCAGATACTCCGCATTGTTCGCGAGAGTGTTAACTGGATTAGGCAACCCGGTAGATATTAAACCTTTCTATATAATCTATAAAAGAACCTCATATTCTCTAATTTCATGGGATAATCTATTTCCCTGTCATTAATTCTATACCAGCAACTATCACTCAGGTTAACTAATTCCCATGGACCATCGGCTTGTTTTCCCATTAAAATGGTATCAATAAGGAACTGTACGGGGAATTTTTTATTTCCAATCGTGATATGGGAATATGATCCTGCACTTTCTGCAATGAGTAAAAGAGATCCCTGTTTACATGAAGCATTAAGTTTTTGAAGAAATCTTACTGTTTGTGCTTTTTTTTCTGCAAACAACTCATTGGTGGTGAATAAAAGTGTAATGAGATCTAAGGTTTCAAACCCACTATAAGAATCTCCTAAAATGTCTTCATTGTAAAATTGTGCAGTCAATTTTTCAGGATTGTAGACCCAGTTTTTCCTCATATAGTTGACGATATTATTGACGATAGTTACCCAATTCGCTATATCTACTACTTGAATATTGAGACTAGAACTTGAAGTTGAGTTGAATTCTTTGAAGTGGGCAAACAACGCTCCTAATCCCACCACTTCACCAGCAGCTCCTCCTCCAACACATAAGACATTTCTTTGAGCTTCCAGGTCTTCAAATAATTCTCTAATAGGCTCTAAACTTGCAAAAAGTGAAGAATATGATAAGGCCCTCGAAGGAGTCCACCTTGAAGCATATGCAAATCTTTTATCGTCACTGTCAAAAGCAGCAAGAAAGTCTCTTTCAAACAATTGTCCTTTAACTAATTGAATAAATTCGGGTAAATCATCAGATGCAAGAATATGCTTAAATTCCTGTAGGAATAAGTCTATGATAGATGAAGCAGTCATGGAAAATTCAGACTCAAACGGAATAGAATCATTCCCACCTTCATGCTGAGGCTCCGGTCTGCTTTTGACGGGCCGTTTCTTGTTCTGAACCTTTTTAAGTGCAGACATTTATTGCAACTTAATATTTGCAATATTATATTTCAATGAGCTGCGTGTATTCCTCATTTTCGCGCCCTATAAAGCCATTGCGAGAGTTGAAATTTTTTTCTTTTATCATCACTTGTGTTACGGGGGAAACTCAAGTAAAAGGTGATTAAATTCTTTGAATTATTACCCAGAGCTTGTAGGCATCACCCGTAGCAGATCGGTGCTCGTGAAGCAAATTCCATTCTCAATAAATTTATCGGGCTAATTCAATAGGCTAGCACGATAATTTCACTTGGTCCCCATTCGGGTTGAGCAGGAGATATTATTAGGCTTTTTGATTAGCCCATCAGATAATTTATCGTAATGTTAAGTTTCGACTTAATTTGGAATAGAGTAGCTCCACCGACAAGTTATAGATTAATCAAATCGATCTTGAGCTCTCACTTTGTGGTTGAGCTCGATCATATGATTTGAGGCAACATATTCCTGGACTCTGCGAACGGTCATTTGACTAATGGGACGCTTTGAGTAAAACCATGTTGCATACATCTTGTAAAAATGTAGGTCTCTCTTTTTCGCATCGCGTTTTTGGTTTTTTGGTTTTTAGTTTTTGGTATCGCAATTTAGGAAACTAACGAACTTATCCTTGGTGATGCCTTTTGATGAACCCTATTTAAGGAATAGATCAAACTCATCTTTGAACCAAACAAAGAATCATGATAGACCCGAATATGGTTCCAGAACAAGCATTTCTCAATTACCTTCACTACCGGATGACGTTGTAAGAGCAAGCACTGAACTTTCTGATGACGATACTGATCTTGCTGATTTGAGTGCTCCTGATGAAATATCAAGACACGAAACGTCCACCAGTTTCGTCGAATTTGACTTGGGAAAACGCCACCCAACCGACGATACCGTGAAAGCCTCATTTAGAGATCATGATATTATACCCGAGGCCTTAACTGATGATAAACCTGAATCTCTCAGAAGAAAGAGTGTGAGTTCAGATAAACAAAGGGAAGATGATTTTTTCAACGATGATATCTCTGCATGGAAATCAATGAAAACTGTAACTGAAGATGACTATTATGATGATAAAGGGAAACTAGAATTTAGTTCAGCAGAGGTTGATACTTTTGACCCTAAAAATGTCAATGGTGGGTATACTAGAATCGATACGGCAGAGCAAATGGCCAAGTATGCTGAACTTGACAAAAAGACTGATTTTTTGTTTGCCAGACCTGAACTTGATGAAAAGAAACAAGCCAAATATAGAGGTGAGGATACTTATGATAGTTCTGATGATGAATTTGTTTATGAAGATGAAAATATTGAAACAGATGAGGCTTTACAGTCTACAAAAGATATGCTTACTGAAGGACAGAAGTTTTCTTATGTGGGAATGGTACACCTTATTATGGTAGATATGGCTCTGGAGCTTGCATCTATAAAACAATCCACTTCAGCTAAAGTAGCCAAACAATTAAGCTCGAGTCAAAAGAATTTCGGTAATTGGTCAATGTATATAACAGGAAAGATTTATGCTCATTTAGATTTGACAGAAGATGAGCAAAAGATGATCTCTAACTTGAGCAAACACGGAGTTGATGTTTTAGATTTGGTGGGTGGATTGATTAAAAAAGACGATACAAAGAAGAAGGGATTCAGTTTAGAATGGGTTCTTGTTTGTGATTTATTTTTACTTTTATTAAGTGATGGATATTACGATAGCAGGTCCAGAGCTCTTTTGATAAGATTTGCCAAAGTACTCGGAATTGCCAATATAGAAATACATCAATTTGAAAGGAGATTGTTGAATAGTTTAGAACTTGAAACTAAGGACAAATCTCTCGAAGACAAAGAAGAAATGCATAATGATAAACTGATTATCCAAAAACATATCAAGAAAAACAAGGGGAGAAGAATGGCATATATTGGTTTGGCCACTGTTGGTGGTACATTAGTAATTGGACTTTCAGCTGGACTTTTAGCTCCAGTTATTGGTGCCGGATTAGCAGCAGGTTTAACCACCGTAGGTATTGGAGGAACCAGTGGGTTTTTAGCAGGAGTAGGTGGCACGACTATAATCACTACTGGAGGTTTAGCTCTTGGAGCCAAAGTTGGTTCTAAAGCTGGAAGAAGAAGAGCTGGTGATGTTGAAGTATTTGAGCTCAAGCCTTTGCATAACAATAAAAGATCAAATTTAATTATTACCGTTAGTGGTTGGATGACAGGTAAATCTGATGATGTTAGATTACCTTTTTCAACGGTAGATCCAGTTATGGGTGATTTATTCTCTGTTCTTTGGGAACCTGAAATGTTGAAGTCGATGGGTCAAACCATTGGAATTTTAGCAACTGAAGCATTAACTAGTTCTATTCAACAAATTTTGGGGGCCACAATTCTCAGTTCTTTAATGGCTGCTATTCAAATTCCGGTGGTGTTATCAAAGTTATCTTATCTTGTAGATAATCCCTGGAGTGTATCTCTTGATAGAGCATGGAAAGCCGGAAAAATCTTGGCTGATACTTTGGTAACTGGGAACATGGGAGTTAGACCAATAACATTGGTTGGGTTTTCTTTGGGTTCGAGAGTTATTTACTCGTGTCTTGTTGAATTAGCTCAAAAGGGATGTTTTGGTCTTATAGAAAATGTCATTATACTAGGAGCTCCTCTTACTGTCAACAAGGATCAATTGGGACTTGCAAGGTCTGTGGTTAGTGGGAAATTCATAAATGGGTATTCTAGAAAAGACTGGGTGCTTGGATATTTATTCAGAGCTACTGGCGGAGGACTTGCATCTGTTGCTGGATTATCACCCATTAAGGATTCTTATGGGATTGAAAATATAGATGTAACGGATCTTGTAGAAGGGCATATGGCGTATAGAAAAGCGGTTCCCAAGATTTTAGCTGAGCTAAATTGGGAAGTTTTGGACGAAGAGTTTGCTGAAATTGAAGAGCCCAACACCGAAGAAGGTGAAAGACAGAGACAGTTGATTCACGAGTTTGATGAGGCAAGAGCCAAGATGAAAAAGGAGATTGAAGAGCAACAAGACCAACCTGAAAAGAAAGGCTGGAAAAAATTCTTTACTCGTAAGTCCAACAACTGGTGGGGAGATATTGGAGAGCCAGCAGAAACCACAAATCCTAATGCCAGTACCGAGTATGAATATGACGAGAAACTTGAGAATCCCACTCCGATTTTCGATGTGGGAGAACTCATGAAAGAGGCTAAAGAGATTGAAATGCTCAGCAAGAACGGGGAGCTGGTGAAAGTAGATGGTCAATCAGTTAGTTTACCTGATGAAGTGCCGATTAATGGGCCAAAATAATGTAGAGTAAATAAGATTCAAATTTAGAGCATATAGAGAGGACAATACCTCCTAGCTAGTATTTAATTTATATAAACGGGATTTAATTGCAGCCATACTCAAAAGTACGCTTGATGCGCGTATTTCAAAAACTGTCAAGGTCGCAGAAAAATTAATTGAAATTTTTCAAGACTCATAGATAATGCCTACTATTGCAGTTGATAAAGAGGAGCTATATGCTTACTTAGGGAAAAGTTTCACTACTGAAGAATTTGATGAGTTGTGTTTTGACTTTGGAATCGAATTGGATGAAGATACTACCGATGACTGTGCTGAAGGTGAAAGACCAGAATTAAAGATTGAAGTACCTGCCAATAGATATGATATGTTATGTTTTGAAGGGATTGCTCAAGCTTTAGCTATTTTCTTGGGTAAACAAGAAACCCCAGTCTACAAACTTACCGAACCAAAAACCAAATTAACCATTGATAAATCTACTGAACCTGTTCGTCAATATGCTGCAGCAGCTATTTTAAAAAATGTAACTTTCACCCAAAGATCTTACGACTCATTCATTGCTCTTCAAGATAAATTACACACAAACTTATGTCGTAACAGAACCTTGGTTGCAATTGGTACCCACGATTATGATACCATTGAAGGTCCATTCACATATGAAGCTTTAAAACCGGAAGATATTAAGTTTGCTCCATTAAATCAAACTACTGAAATGGATGGTCATGGAATCATGGAATTTTATGAAAAGGATAAACATTTATCCAAATATTTACATATTATTAAAGATTCTGACCGTTACCCTGTTATTTTAGATGCTAATAGAACTGTTTGTTCATTACCACCAATTATTAACTCCAACCATTCCAAAATCTCTGTAAACACCAAAAATGTTTTCATTGATGTTACTGGTACTGACAGAACTAAAACTGAAATTGTTATTCAAACTTTGGTTGCCATGTTCTCAGTTTATTGTGGTGACAAATATGTTATAGAACCTCTTGAAATTGTTTCTGAGCACAATGGTCAATCCAGACTATGCCCAAGTGTTGAACCAAGAAAGGCAGAAGCAGAAATCCCATACATCAATTCATGTTTAGGATTAGAATTGTCTGGTGAACAAATAAGTAAATTGTTACACAAGATGGAATTAAGTGCTAAAGCTTCAGGTGATAAATTAGAAGTTTCAATTCCTATTACCAGATCTGATATTTTACATCAATGTGATATAATGGAAGATGCAGCCATTGCTTACGGTTTTAACAATCTTGAAAAGACCAAACCTAAATCTGATGGAATGGTGGCTGCTGCATTACCTATCAATAAGATTGCTGATATTTTTAGACTTGCTTCATCTCAAGCAGGGTACTCTGAAATTATGGCATTAACATTATCATCTCATGACGAAAATTTCAAGTTCTTAAGGACTAAAGATGATGAAACTAAAGCCGTTAAATTAGAGAATCCAAAGACTTTTGAATACCAAGTGGTAAGAACTACTTTGGTAAGTGGATTACTAAAAACCATAAAGGAAAATAGAAAACATTCTTTACCTATCAAGGTTTTCGAATGTGGAGATATTGTTTTAAAGAAAGATGATGTTGAAAGAAAAGCGGTTAATCAACGTAATTGGTCTGCAATTATTGCTGGTAAAACATCAGGATTTGAATATATTCAAGGATTATTAGGTAAATTGATGCAAACTCTTAGAGCTAATTGGATTGAAAATCCAAAGGAAAATGATGGTAGAGGTTATTGGATTGAAGAAGATAAAGAGAATCCAACATTTTTCCCAGGTAGAGGAGCCAAGGTTTTTTACAGATCTGGACCAGGAGAGAAAGAACAAGTAATTGGAGCTTTAGGAGTTTTACATCCAGAAGTCATGAAATCTTTTGAGATTCCATATGCTGCTTCAAGTGTTGAACTTAATATTGAAGTTTTTTTGTAAGTAATGAATAGACTAATAACTAAACTCTACTATACGATAATTTGTTCAGCAATAATGCGAACCCGAATCTCGCGGGATAATTACTCCTAAACACCAAGTTAACGCGTTGATCTAGCGAATAAATATTATTTGAACCTTCAAATTAGGATTCATTGACGTTATAAGATACAACTAGAGAGTAATATGAGTGGAAAAGCCCCATCTAGATCATATGATATGATCATGAAATTATTATTAGTAGGAGATTCAGGAGTTGGTAAAAGTTCACTCTTATTAAGATTTGTCGAAGATAAATTTAATCCATCATTTATCACAACTATTGGTATTGATTTTAAAATCAGAACCATTGAAAGTAAGGGTAAGAAAATCAAATTACAAGTTTGGGATACTGCTGGTCAAGAAAGATTTAGAACAATTACAACCGCATATTATCGTGGTGCGATGGGTATTGTTTTAATTTATGATGTTACTGATGCTAGAAGTTTTGAAAATGTTGAAAATTGGTTTCAAACTGTTACTCAACATGCTAATGAAGATGCTCAAATTTTTTTAGTAGGTAACAAATGTGATGAACAAGAAAGTAGACAAGTTTCTACTGAACAAGGTCAAGAATTAGCTAATCGATTAAATATTTCATTTTTAGAAGCAAGTGCTAAATCTAATGTTAATGTCGATGAAATATTTAGTGCATTAGCCGGAATCATTCAGGACAAACATGTTGATCAAGAACCTGAAAAGAGTAATTCAGGTATTGATGTTTCAAAAGGAGGTTTACCAAAGAATAATTGTTGTTAATATTATATTAATTTACTTAAATAACTAAATGTATGCTATTATACTTTTTTACCAAAATAAACCCATTGATCATCTAATGGTTTTTCTTCTAATTCTTCCCATGCTTTTAATTCTGCTAATTCATGAGCTAAAGTTAACTCTTCATGTGCTTGGATAAGAACTTCTTCAATCAAACCTCCTCCAATTTTATTTTCAATTTCTTCAACAACTTCATGTTCTTGAACAATTTTTAATCTATTTTGGGTTAAAGCTTCAACACTTTGTCTGTAAACTGATTCTTTTGGGAATTTAACATTGAGTAATTCTAATGTATAGTTATAAAGTGATACAAGAGCCGGTCTTGGATTTGGGTGCTGATAGATTCCAGCCAATCCCGTAGGATTACCCTTACCAGCTCTTACTAATACTTCTTCAGCTTGTTTTAATACTCTGGTAAATCTCATCTATAATACAAAATAACTTTAATTTGGTTGGTTAAAACTGCGAATGAAAAATTTGAGTCGTGCTGATTCAGAATCAAAATCAAAATCAAGAGTCAAAAGTTACAACATATATTCTAAACATATATAATATAAAGAGAGCTAAGAATCTAGAAGTCTCCTCCATCAAAGTCTCCACCATCCATACCGTCGTTATATCCGTCGGCATAAGCATCGTGCTGGGAATCACTCATCATATTTCCAAGCATCATTCCTCCCAATAATCCTCCTCCTACACCCATGGCCATTGGGGCCATGCTTCCACCAGAACGGCCCGCACGTTGGGGCTGTTGTGGGTATCCTCCGTAACCCTGAGGTGGATGTCCTCCATAGCCTTGAGGTGGATAACCTCCGTACCCTTGAGGTGGATAACCTCCATATTGCTGGGGTGGATAACCTCCATATTGCTGGGGTGGATATCCCTGTTGTGGAAGAGCTTGTTGGTGTTGTTGTGGTTGTTGGGATCTTTGATTTGGACTATAAGAAGGTGGGGGGACGTCTGAACCTGGGAATTTAGTTCCACTTGGAGCATCCCACTGGGATTTTTTGGTACTCAAATCAACGTAAAACCAGGTCTTGTACTTTTCATCAAACTTGGCCAACCATCCTTCAGGAACTTCCGGCTTGTTATTTGGATCTGAAGACATTACTTGTTATAAGCCTCGCTGGAAATTGCTGATCAGTTTTGGTGCGATTTGTGCGAGTGGAGACCGGATTTGTATAATTCTTGGAGACTTAAAGTCTGATTTCAGGAAACAATTCGTTGAACAATTCATCAAGGATTTCAAAAATAAGATGTTTATTAAGGAAATCATTTTGAACAATATTGAAAATAGCTGTAAACGCATATTTGGTGTTTGAGACACCAAAAATCGTACTAAATGATTCATTCATGGCTGCACTCAAAAGGTACTTTGATTCTTCTCTGGTAGATTCTCTTTCTAATGAAGTCCTTACTACGGGTGATGGCCGAAACTTATTATTGGGGAAAACAAGATTCTTTATCAAAATAATTATATCGAGTAGATTCTCTTCTACTTGTAATTGACCAATTTGTTCGTGGATTTTGGTTTCAATTGTGGTTCCAAATAGCTGCTGAAGAATAACAAGTAAAGCTCTTCCTCTTAACCAACTCTTGGAGTTTTTAAGCTGGAAAACTGTCATTAAAAGATTAATAAGTGGCTTGATAAACACTTCTTTCTCTTCAAAAGACTTTAGTTCTTTCTCCATATCCTTAAGATTCTGAGACATCTCTGCGTTCAGGGTACTGGTTTTCTTCTGAGGCTTAACTCTACTTGATATTCCGTTGTAAAAAGTGCTTGCAATCAGCTCTACGGTATTCTTCCTCGATGGCCGTATAGTCATAGTATCTTCAAAAGATTGGGTGCTGCTGAGATTAAAGTTTTCAGATGATAAAAAGGACCTGAACACTTTATTTCCACAAACTTCAGGAATCTTAAGTAAATTTCTTAAGTATTCTTCAAGAGCGTGTTTACGTAATTCAACTATTGGCTTTTGATGCAATTTGAACATGGTTCTTTTCGGGAATTTCAACTCGTTCACTTCGGTGTACTTTACCCGCAAGTACTCGTGAAGCTTGAAAAACTGACTGAATCTTCTAGCAATGATCCAACCGGCTGTGTTTGTTGTAGGATCATTATTAGAGAATCTCTGCACTTCAATAATATACAAAATATATTCGTGTCCGTTTTCATTCCCACTAATATAAGATTGGATGCTGACAGTTGATTTCCCGTATAAACTGTTATCATTTTCCTGAACGATATACTGCTGTTTCTGTAACTCTTTTGAATTAATTTCTCTGACTAAACTCAATTTCGAATTTTTTAAAATCTTCATTTCCCCCGTATTATTAGTCAATTCAGCTTTGTTAATTAATGGCTCAAGAATATTAAGTTGCTCATTGAGTATTCCAATTTCCTTGGTCAATTTGTCGATTTCTTCAGTCAACTTTAAATTTCCAGGAGCTGCAAGGAAAAGAGATTGGGACCCATCTCTTGGCTCAGATTCTAATTCCATTGAACTGCTTAAGTTATTTCCATCTGAATCAAAATTTATCGAATCACTATCAGTACCAGATTCATCACTAGCATCATCAAACAATTTAGAATACCTACTAGGGGTACTTGAATTATCATTAAACAAACTCGAAGATGTCTCGATTTCTTGTTTCTGTCTTTGAGTTTGGTACTCTGCTTCAAAATCACTATTGCTTTTCATGATCTTGGTGAAGGCATCTTCCACAGCTTTAATCACCACAGGGCTGACAAGAGGCTCATTCTTTTCAAGATTGGCTAATTGGCTTAACTCAGCAAATTCAGGGGTCGTCGTGAACTCTTTGAAATCATATTCTAGCTTGGTATATGTTTGCTCTTGAAGTGCAAATAACTTTTCTCTGGCTATTTGATAAAGTTCACTTTTTTTAATCAAATCTTTGGAATCAATATACTCTTCAATAGCTTCTATATCTTTTGCACTTACCTGAAGATCAATAGAATTTCTAAGGTACTGGAAGTATATGTTTTTGATTTCATCAGAGTTAGTAAACCCCAAAGAAAGCGAAAGTTTATCGTCCTTTAATTCCAAAGGTGCTTTTGTACTTTCAACGGCTAACCAGAATTCAAGGTACTTTTGTCTTGATCTTTCCTTAAGGAAGTTTCTGAATTCATCAAGGTATACGTTATTATGTAAGACTTTTGGTAAGTCAATTTTAAGTTTAATTTCCAATTCGTTTAGTCGAGCTTCAACTACAGTCTGGGCTTCTTTCAAACGAGGTATCAATTTTGTATCTTTAGTTTGTGGCATTTGAAGAAGCTGAAATGATAGGTATACTCTAAGTTGTTTTAGCTCATCCAAAGAGGTATTTTTCCCAATTCTATCAATGCAATTGGTATATGCTACTACATCCATATTCTCTGAAATGATGTACTCTTTCTTAAGATTTTTAGGCTCTTGCTGGGTATGTTCATCCAAGGCTTCTCTAAGTTTTTTAACTTGTTCTTTTCTTTTCAAATTGTCCCCGATGAACTTGACAACCATCAAGTTATAGAAATCACACTCTCCAAGCATTTGGAATATATTTGTTAACACCGTACATGCCAAAATTTCTCTTACAAGCGAAAGAGCTATTTCGTTATTCTGTTCACCTTCAGAGAGTAAAAGTGGAAGAATCTGGGATACTTTTTTCCGAAGATACACTTTTTCATTGACATCATTATTGCCAGTTTTCACCACCGTCACAGCTTCATGGATCTTTCCTCGTCTATACTGACGTGCTACATCTATGTCATGATCCACTTTATCCAAGTTTCTTTGACTTGTGTTTACTTTCAGTTGAACCGTTTCTTCAGCTTTTATGTAGTCGTTTAGGTGGTCGTCAAGTATAGGAACAAGCTTAGAAACCACAAGTTTGGCGATATCTACACGGGCCAATCTATGTTTCAATTCCCTGAAAACATGCTGGAGTTCCCAGCGAATACTTTGCTGAAACAGAGGATCTGAAATGATTTGGGAGTACCACGAATCAATGAATTCTTGAATGATTAGGCCAATGAATTCGTCTAAAGTTTCAGATATAAGAAATGATTCTTCAACTATGGTGATTTCTTCTTTGGTAGACTTGAAAGTTTGGATTTCTCTATTCCAATTGTCAGAATTAAGGAATTTAAATCGACTTGTATAAGTGGTTTTAGTTGGCCTAGCAGGAGCATAGATGAACATAAAGTAAAGGGCAATTGTGACCGCAAGCGAGATTCCACATCCAAACAAAAACACATATAGTAGGGATCTCTTGATACCTATGAAGTATAGAACAGATAGCAAAGTACCAACATAAACTACCAGTTTTAATCGGATTTGGTTCAAAGCCATCATGGCTACTAAATGTACGCGCTTTATAAAATCGTATATTATAACTAACTACAACTTAATTGTAGGACTAAGTTGGAGTTCAAGGCATGTTAAGTCCAACCATCTATCAAATTTCCAACCCACTTCTCTGAACCTTCCAACTTCAAGAAATCCAACTTTTTTATGTAAATTAATTGAAGGTTCATTACTTGACTCAATTGCAGCAATTAAAACATGCTTACCTTGATTTTTGGCAACTTTTATAAGTTCATCTAAAAGAATTTTCCCAGCCCCAAGTTTTCTATAATCCTTATGAACGTATATAGAATGTTCAACTGAGTAGCTGTATCCATCAAATGGTCTCCATCTAGCGTAAGTAGCGTAACCAATTACTTTGTCGTTTTCAACTGCAACAATAATGGGATAATTATTAGCTCTTTTATCTTTAATCCACTGGATCCGATTAGGAACATCAACAACAGTGGTGTTCCAGATAGCACGTGAGTTTATTACTGCTTCATTATAGATTTCTGTGATATCTGTTGCATCGCTTTCACGAACGCTTCTTAAATGAACCATAAAATTTTCGCATCACAGCAACTCTGTGTTGGGCTGTGTATATTAGACATGTTTAAACACGTTGAGCTTATTTGGAGTAAGCATTTGAGTGGCTTTTTGGAAAACTTATTGAATCCTTATTTGAGTCAGAAAATGGGAGATAAATTGTTCTGATTAATATAAGCTGTTGAATTCAGTAAACTCATTAAACCCTGCTTAACTATACTAAACTCTACTTTTTCCAAGCTTCTTAGTGGCACTCCTAAGCTCTACTAATTCCTCTACTGTACGATTATCCGTTTATTTTCTTTTCTTCTCGCTACTATCTACTTCTGCCCACTTGATTTCGCAGCCATTGAGAACACTTATAGCCTTTACTTTGAAAGGCTCAGTTATACGTGAATAAAAGATGCTGGATCTTTTAATTGAAATGATTGAACGAATATAAATGATTGGCTGTAATGGCCTGTGATATGCAATGTCTATTATTTTTTCTGTTTTTTCTTTTGGGAATCTGGTTCATCACGTTTACGTTTCTTAGACTCAGACTTGTCCTTCTTTTCCTTTTTATCTTTCTTATCCTTTTGATCTATCCTGTCTTTCTTTTTATCCATTCTGTCTTTTTTTACTTTCCCATCTTTACTATATTTATTGTCCTTCTTCTCCTTCTTATCTTTACTGTCTTTCTCCTTCTTCTCCTTCTTGTCTTTACTGTCTTTCTCCTTCTTCTCCTTCTTATCTTTACTGTCTTTCTCCTTCTTCTCCTTCTTATCTTTACTATCTTTCTCCTTCTTGTCCTTCTTATCTTTACTGTCTTTCTCCTTCTTCTCCTTCTTGTCCTTCTTTTCCTTCTTGCCCTCCACACTCCTTCTCATTCCACTCACCTGCTTCTCATACACCTCCTCCACAGTCAACTTTTCAGCCTCTGCAACCTCAAAATCAGTCTGCCCAACAGTGCCCGCTAGCCCTTCACCCTTGATAAACATTCTGTATAAAGGAGAGTTTCTCTTTCGTATAGTAGCACCTACTTTTTCATCGTCAATATTAAAACTTATTCCTGAACTGCTTTTGCTCACCTCAAGATTCTTGAGATGCCCATCAAATAAACTCTCCCACCAAACTTCACCATCTTTTTTATCCAAGCCTAAACCTTTGGTATCCTTTTTGTGCAGCACAAGAATGGGTTTCTTGAGCCCTCCATTCTGTAAAGCTTCACCTTCTTTCCATCCAAACGATTTCAAATACAATCTGGCATCCATCTGGTGAAAAATAATCGCGATGAGCCAAATCTAAATCGCATAGTTATGATAGATACAAATGAATTGAAGGAGTTTTTGAAAGAGAATCCTTTTGATTTACAAACCCATACGAAATTAATTGTTCAATTGAGGGCAAATAAATTATTTGAACAAGCTTATATTGCTAGAGTTTACAAATATGAATACTTTATCTTATCTGAAAAGGAAATAATCGAAACCCTTGAAGATTTATATCAAATCGAATCGGATTCAAAAAGATGGGATTTGGTTAACAATTTCTATTCAAAGATCATTGCTGATTATCCCACAGTTAATTACTGGCTTCAATACCTTGAATTTAGCCTAGAACATAACGATGAAGAATCGCAACAGAATGTGCTTATCAGTTCATTAAACGATACAGTACATGATTTTAAAAATAGCAGCAAAGTCTGGAAAAAAGTGCTTTCATTCTATACAAAGATTTACGAGGATTCACGAGATGAAGATGATTTAAACAGGCTTTGGAAACTTTATCTAAAGAGAATAAGCTACCCCCACATGAACTTACAGGAATCATTCAATGAAACTTCAAGTTTTGTTTCAAATCATTTTGGCGAAGAGTACCAGGAGTACATGAACGCTGCACAAAAGATCTATGCCAAAACCTCGAGGCAGCAAATTTACTTTGAAAAACACGAACTGATCGTATCTTCATCTCCTACCGATCCTGCAGTTTGGTCTAATTACATGAACGACGTGGGGAAATATGCTAAGGATTTGGGCCAAGTTTCGCTGATCTTCCACAGATCGGTTTTGTCTTGTGATCCCGAATGCATGCTGGTTTGGGTTACGTTTATCTATATTCTCTACTCGAAAACTAATCTGAGTTTGCTTGAAAAAATACTCCCTAAATTTGTACGTGCATTCCCAGAATCTTCTGTTCCGTATGCTGAAATCATCAGAAACATTAAATTATTTGATACTGAATTGTACACCACTTTGCGGACCAGAATCAGCGTTTTGGACTTGATGAAGAAAAATAGGTACGACGAATGGAAAGTTTTAGCTTTGGCAATTGTATCACATGAATTCAATTCGGCAACTCCAGACTATGATGCTATAGAGGCGTTTGTTAACTTTGCAGTTGACGAAAATAGTGATATTTTCCATGCAGTTGAAAAGCTCTGTGTTTCGTTTTACGAAAAGAACGGCAGCATTAACTCAGCATACGTTTTGATAAAAAGATTAATCAAGACATTTGGCGATCAGTGTGAAGTGTGGATATTTGCATTGGAGTTTATGAGACGAAATGAGTTCGATTACGAAGAGATCAGTGAATTACTCAAATTGGCAGTTGAAAATGCTGGACATTTAGATTGGCCAGAAAGAATCATTCAGGAACAGCTCCTTTTTGAGCAGACAAATGGAACTTTAGTTTCGTATCAACAGGCACTTGTAAAAGCAGATACGGTCATGAAAGAGATTATGCAGTCGAGAATAGCTGAAGAGGTTGTGCCAGATTCGAAAAAGAGGAAACTTGAAGAGCCCCAAACTCCAAAAAAGAAGGCAAAAGTTGAAGTCAGAAACAGAGAGGACTTTACCGTAAAGGTTTCTCAGCTCAACAGCGAAGTTACTGAACAAATGGTGAAACAGTTTTTCCAAGACTGTGGGCAAATAAGAGATGTTATCATTTATCTGAAAACACCTCAAGACTATGAGGCTGTTGTAGAATTCGGCAGCAAAGACTCAGCTTTAGCTGCTGTTACGAAAACGTTTAAGCCTTTGGGAGACAATATCGTCACTGTAAAATGGCTTCGTAAAAGTATTGTTTGGGTAACAAACTTTCCACCAAGTACTGATGAAGAAGGCATTAAAGACCTTTTTTCACAGGTGGGAACTGTGGTCAGTGTAAGATTTCCTCACCAATCTTTGGGTAAAACAAAGAGGTTTTGTTATGTCGAGTTTTCTGAATCTGAACAAGCCGAAGCATCAATAGTTCAGTTCAATGGAAAGGAACTCGAAGATAAACTTGATGCAAAAAAGTACAAGTTGGTGGTGAAGATTTCTGATACAGAGGCAGAGAAAAGAGTTCCTGTTTTCAAAAGAGAAGTCTACGTATCCAATATGGATTTCAAAGCTACAAAAGAGCAGATTTCATGTTTCTTTGAACAGTTTGGGTCTATTGAAACCATAACACTTCCATTGAATGAAGACATGAAAAGTAAAGGAAACAGTAACAGTGGATACGGATTTATCGTGTTTAAGTCTGAGACATCAGTAAAGGAAGCATTGAAGCAAAACGGCCAAAAGTTTTTGGGCAGAGAGATCAATATCAAGCCATCCAAAAAGTCAAATTCGACCGATATTTCAAGTTTTAATCGGGAATCGTCTATAGCAGTTTTTGGCATTCCATCTACAGCTACAAAAGGGCAAATCGACTTGTTTGTCAAGGACGAAACCGGGCTTAAAACTTCAAAAATTCTTCAACTCCCCCACAAGAATGCCGTTGCAATTGAATTTAGTTCTACAAGAGATTCAGGTAAAGCATCGATGGCACTTGAGTCTAAACGATTCAAAAATAACGTTTTACAAGTAGGTGCGATTTCCCAGTTAAATATGAAAAGAAGCAAGCCACAGCTATTTGTTCCTGCTTCAGTACAGAGAAAAAGCTAGGTAATAGAATAAAATAAAGTTTATTGTAGTTAAATTAGTATGGCCTGAGTCATTGTGGGAACACGACTAATCGCGATTGAAAAATTTGAAAAGTTTTCACTAGGCTATATGAGTGCTACTATCAAGTTAGAGAATACTTCTCGTAGAGATACTCTTAAGGAGATCGAATTGAAGTACCAGAAGGTATGGGCTGAAGATAAGGTATTTGATGTCGATGCTCCAACCATCGAAGAAGATCCTATTGAAGACCCAGAAGAATTGAGAAAGAAATACCCAAAGCATTTCGCTACTATGGCTTATCCATATATGAATGGTGTTCTTCACGCAGGTCACAGTTTCACTCTTTCTAAAGTCGAGTTTGCCACTGGATTCGAAAGAATGAGAGGTAAAAGAGCTCTTTTCCCATTAGGATTCCATTGTACTGGTATGCCAATTAAAGCAGCTGCTGATAAAATCAAGAGAGAAATTGAAGAATTTGGTGAAGATTTTTCCGGATGTCCTCCAGAAGTTGAAGAAGAAGAACCAAAGAAGGAACAAGTTAAAAGTGAAGATGTTACAAAATTCAAGGCTACTAAATCAAAAGCTGTTGCAAAACAAGGCAGGGGTAAATATCAATTTGAAATTATGTTACAATTAGGAATCTCTAAAGAAGAAGTCGTCAAGTTTGCTGATGCCAATTACTGGTTACAATACTTCCCTCCATTGACTCAAAAACATGTTACTGAATTTGGTGGTAGAGTTGATTGGAGACGTTCAATGGTTACAACTGATGCCAATCTTTTTTACGATGCTTTCATCAGATGGCAAATCACCAGATTGAGAGAATGTAGTAAGATCAAATTTGGTGAGAGATATACCATCTACTCTGAAAAAGATGGTCAAGCTTGTTTGGATCACGATAGACAATCAGGTGAAGGTGTTAACCCACAAGAGTACACTGGTATTAAGATTAAGGTTGATGAATTTGCTGAAGCTGCTCAAAAAGTTTTGGCCGATGCTAAATTTGATCTTGAAGGAAAGAGTGTATATTTGGTAGCTGCTACTTTAAGACCTGAAACCATGTATGCTCAAACTTGTTGTTTTGTATCCCCAAAGATCACTTACGGTGTTTTCGATGCTGGAAATGACGAATACTTTATCACCACCGAAAGAGCTTTCAAAAACATGTCTTACCAAAAGATTAGTCCAGAAAGAGGATACTATAAACCAGCTGTAGAAATCAATGGTGCTGATTTGGTTGGATCTAAGATCACTGCTCCATTAGCTGTAAACAAAGACCTTAGAGTTTTACCTATGGAAACCGTTTTGGCCACTAAAGGTACCGGTGTGGTTACTTGTGTTCCATCCGATTCCCCAGATGATTATATCACTACCAAGGACTTATTGAACAAACCTGAATACTACAATATCGAAAAGGAATGGGTATGTGAAAATATTGTTCCTATTATCCAGACCGAAAGATACGGTGACAAATGTGCCGAATACTTGGTCAAGGATTTGAAGATTCAAAGTCCTAAAGATTCCGTTCAATTGGCCAAAGCCAAGGAATTAGCCTATAAAGAAGGTTACTATAATGGTACTATGGTTCTCGGAAAGTATGCTGGTGATAAGGTTGAAGTTGCCAAGCCAAAGGTCAAAAAGGATATGATCGATGCTGGTTACGCTTTTGTTTATAACGAACCAGAAGGAGTGGTTATTTCCAGATCTGGTGATGACTGTATTGTTTCTCTTGAAGATCAATGGTATATTGATTATGGAGAAGAATCCTGGAAGTCCCAAGCCTTAGATTGTTTGGCTAACATGCAAACTTTCAGTAAAGAAACCAGACATGGTTTCGAAGGGGTTTTAGATTGGTTGAAGAACTGGGCTGTTACCAGAAACTTTGGTTTGGGTACTAAATTACCTTGGGACGAAAGATACTTGGTTGAATCATTATCTGACTCCACCATTTACATGGCTTACTATACCATTGCTCGTTTCTTACATAGTGATTACTATGGTAAAGAAAAGGGTGTTTTTGATATCAAACCTGAGCAAATGACATACGAAGTGTTTGATTACATTTTTGCTCGTCGTAATGATGTTGAATCTGACATTCCTATTGAACAATTGAAGGCTATGAGAAGAGAATTCGAATACTTCTACCCAATGGATGTCAGAGTTTCAGGTAAGGATTTGATTCCAAATCACTTGACTTTCTTTATCTACTCTCATGTTGCTTTATTCCCTAAACAATACTGGCCAAAGGGTATCAGAGCTAACGGACACTTAATGTTGAACAATGCTAAGATGTCTAAATCCACCGGTAACTTTTTAACTTTAGAACAAATTATCCAAAAATTCGGTGCTGATGCCTCCAGAATTGCCATGGCTGATGCTGGTGATTCGATTGAAGATGCTAACTTTGACGAATCAAATGCCAATGCTGCTATTTTGAGATTAACCACTTTGAAAGAATGGTGTGAAGAAATTATTAACAATCAAGATAAGTTAAGAGATTCTGAACCAAACACCTTTTTCGATATTGCATTTGAAAACGAAATGAACGACTTGATTGAAAGAACTTACGAGCAATATGACTTGGCCAACTATAAAGCAGCTTTGAAAACCGGACTTTTCGATTTCCAAACTGCTAGAGATTTCTACAGAGATGCTGTTTCTAACAATATTGGTATGAACAAGGAATTGGTGTTGAAGTATATTGAAAACCAAATTTTGATGTTGGCACCAGTTGCTCCTCATTTCAGTGAATACATTTACCTTGAAGTTTTAAAGAAAACTGGAACTGTACACAATGCTAAATTCCCAAGAGCTTCGAAACCAGTTTCAAAATCTGTCAGTGATGCTTTAGCCTACGTTAGAGAATTGGCCAGAGCTATTCGTGAAGCCGAAGTGAATGTTTTGAAGAAGAAAAAAGGTGGTAAACCAAGTGAAGTTGATGTGACCAAGCCAGCCAAATTAACACTTTTCGTTGCTTCTTCATTCCCTGAATGGCAAGATAATTACATCGGATTGGTCAAGGAATTGTTTGAACAACATACCTTAAACGATAACAAGGTTATTAAGGAAAAAGTCGGTAAGGATATTAAGAGAGCCATGCCATTTATTTCAGTATTGAAACAAAGATTATCTACTGAAGATCCAAATACTGTTTTCAACAGAGAACTTACATTTAACGAAGTTGACACCATCAAGTCTGTGAAGTCCAACATTCAAAAGGCCCCAGTTTCTATTGATATTCAAGAGGTTGAAGTTATCTCATTTGCCAATGGATCCAAGGTGGGTAAGGACGTTTTGACAGGTGAAGACTACGAAATCACCATTACCGGAAAGATCATCGACTCTGCTGTTCCCGGCCAACCAGGAGTAATGATCAAAAATATTTAGACTATTTAACATGTATATTTAATTGAAGTAGTATTTCTAAATAGTATCTCTAATTGAAATAGTATTACTGAAACAGTATTACCAAAACTGAAATAACCCTGCGCGTGCGATTGCAATTAAACCGAAAATTTCGTGAACCGAAAACTTTTAGTTTGTTTGTGTTTATATCCAAGGATAAAAAACAAAAGTACGTGAACTGAAAAGTATCAGGACACTTAGCTTTTGTTACCAAACTTGTTAAAACCCCCATCTTTTTTTGTCCGTAAATTTGTGCTATATTTTTCACCATGTCTGATAACCCTCCCGTATACCCATTAGCAAAAGTATTGCCTAAATATGAATATCGTTTAAATAATCCAGGAGCAAAACTAACTGATGTTTGGCTCCAAAAAGAGTATCAGAAACTCAGTCTTAATCAAGCTACTAGAGAAAACAGAAAAAGAATCAGGTCAGGTGAAACCCGTGATGATGACTATGAAAAGGAATTTCCTGAAAGTAACGATGATATGCTACTGTCTGATACAGAAATTAGTGTTTCTCAGATGACTGGTGTTCATCCTCCCAAAAGAAGATTAACTGCTGTTTTATCTCCTGTTACTGCTCTTACTCCTACATTCCCTGAATCTTCCCACGAGGAACAAATTCAGGATTTTATGTCTGATGGAATCACCAGTAGTGCTGTAAATACTGGAATTAGCACCACATCTGGTGACATGCAACCAAGAACGCCGGACGGCAATCATGGGTCCAATACTCCAGTTTCTGATGTTGAAGACCAGCCTCAACAACTCCCATTACCTTCACCCAGTGCTTCTCCTATCACCAGTGCTACGAAACATGACGTGGCTGATACAGTAGAATCCTTACTTTCGGGCGTACCGAGTACACAGGGAGAGTTGATTGAAATGATTCAAAACTTGACGTCTTTTCTCACCGAAAGAAACCAATGTCATTTAGCATTTAAGCTTTTACAAAACGTGAACAGAACTGCTTTAAGTACTCTTAATGATGTTTTGGGCAAGAGCTTAAGAAAGGATTTCTTAAACTACTTTCCTTCAGAAATCACCCAGAAAATTCTCAGTCACTTGGACCATGAGTCTCTTTTTAACCTTTCGCTTGTCAGTAAAAAATGGTACAATAATATCAATAATCTGAATATCTGGATTGAATTACTTAAAAAGGATAATTTGATTGAGTCAAATGAAGAAATTCAAAAACAACTCAGTGACCCTATGAAATTAATCAGAGAATGGGGTCAACCTGATTGTGCTCATGAAATCAACTTACCTTTACTTCTTTACAGAAAATGCTTAACCATCTACAGAAGATGGATGGATCCTCGTTATAGGCCTAGAAGAGTTAGTATTAAAGTTCCTAGCCAGGGTAATAATGTGGTTACTTGTTTACAACATGATTCCCAAAAAGTTATAACTGGAGTTGATGATAGGCTAATCAATGTTTATGATACCCATACCGGTGTGCTATTGAAGGTCTTAAAAGGTCACGAAGGTGGTGTTTGGGCCTTGAAGTATACCGGTAATACTTTAGTCAGTGGAGCTACTGATAGAACAGTAAGAATCTGGAATATCAAGACCGGGAAATGTACTCATATTTTTAAAGGACATACTTCAACTGTGAGATGCTTAGATATTTTGCATCCTGTTAAAATTGGAAGAGATGAATTTGGAAATGATATAATTTATCCAAAAGAACCTTTACTCGTAACTGGGTCTAGAGATCATAATTTAAATGTTTGGAAATTACCCATAATATCAGAAGATGATGATATTGATGAAGAAACCGATGAATCTGCTATAACTTACGACAGTTCGGATCCTAATAATCCATACTTGGTTAAAGTATTAATGGGACATACCCAATCAGTAAGATCAGTTTCTGCTTACGGGAATTTGATTATAAGTGGATCTTATGATGCTACAGTTAGAGTTTGGGATATGTTAAAAGATGGTGATTGTGTTCAAGTATTGGCTGGCCATATGGATAGAATTTATTCTACTGTCTTAGATTACCACAATAAGCTTTGTTATTCAGGATCGATGGATTCTACTATAAATATTTGGAATGTTGAAACTGGAGAATTATTGAATACTTTGAGAGGTCATGGTTCTTTGGTAGGATTATTGGAATTAAGTAAAGAGTATCTTGTTTCAGCAGCTGCCGATTCCACTTTGAGAGTTTGGGATCCTAAAACTGGTGAAAATTTGAGCAAACTCGAAGGCCATAGTGCTGCCATAACTTGTTTCCAACATGATCCATTGAGAATTGTTAGTGGTAGTGAAAGAATGTTAAAGTTATGGGATATAAAGAAAGGGAAGTTTGTCAAGGATATTTTGGCTGATGTAACTGGAGGCATTTGGCAAGTCAGATTCGATTATAATAGATGCGTTGCAGCTGTTCAAAGAAGTATCAACGATAGAGAAGAAACCTTTATTGAAATTCTCGATTACAGTACTCCTCCTAAAAGAAATTGATACTCCTAAATCAAAATTATAATTTTTATTAATATACATATTCACGTATCTTCGTTAGTCGTCGTTCAAATATAGTTTTCTCAATTTATTCAACCTCTCCAATCCATCTGAAATATCGAAATTCAACCTTCTTTTCCCCGTTTCATAGTTATCTGTTTCTACATACTCTCCCTTTGGCCCAATGCTATTTTCCATTCGGACCAAAAGTTTCACAAGATAATCTTCTACCCTCTCTGAATCGTCCCAAACGATATTTCGCATACACCATGATTTGTGTTCTCCAAACAAGTCAAGTATGTCTTCTTCGTCGTCTTTAGCATCGGCTATATGATCATATTGGCTTCTTGAATTTGCATCTGAAGTTGGAATGCTAGGAGGATATTTTACTGGAGTTAATACGTTTGATGTAGAAAGTGTAAGGCCTGTAGAAATAGGTACTATTGAGTCTTTTGGTACTGGAGGATGGTACGTTGACTGCAAAAAAATCTTTTGATTACAGTCAGAACACACCAAAAAAAGCACAAGATGGTCAGCAAAAGATTGGATTTTCAAGTCCCATCCAAGTAATGCAATAATGTACACCCAATGAGGCGTATGGTTGAGTAGAGTGATTTTGTTCTCTTTATTGTCGTAATAGAATTTGCTTAGCATCCACTCATTAGATACACTGATAAGTTTATCCCAGTGTTCTACTTCGGGCTGTTGAGCTATAAATTGAGAGAAAAGGTCTGCCTTTTCGTATACAACACTGTGGTTATCAACTAAACTTTTAAGGTTCTGCAAGTACCTGTCTATAAGGATTTCGTTTGTTTTATCGATATAGGGTTTAAGATAATAAGTTCCATCGAGTGGTGCTTCAAAGTTTCTCCATGGGCAGTGTTCATCATGAGCAAGGAGTTGAACTTGGTGCATATAATCGTCTGCGAGATTTATGTTCAATTCTTCAAAGTCTTTGAAATCAAATTGAAACGGTTCGTTTTCATGCATATCGTTGAATTTAAGAGTCAAAAGCTTCTTACATGAAGTGCACAAAAGGTGATTTTTTGACTGGTTATTTATCAGCATCAGAATACATTTCCAGCCGTTTCTAGCACAGTTTAATTCGTTAAGTGAATGGTTAGATAAAGGAATTGACCAATTTAAAGGGGAAAAAGTTGAAAGCCTTTCAAGAAGCATATCTCTTGAAAAAGGATCGAAATCACCTATCAAGAAGTTTGAGGCTTGAATGTGTTTTTTTGGGGTACGTTTAAATTTATGATAGGAGAAATGGTTATCCTTTTTAATCTTTTTGAAATACTGAATGTCAGGATGAGAAGTATATTTTTCCTTTATTGAATCTTCTGCAACAGGGTGTTCATTATGTAAAGGAGAAGCAAACAAGTCTACACATTGTTTAAGCACTTTAGGTGTAGCATTGAAGTCCATTGCATCAATATCCATTATAATCTTGAGGATCAAGTCCGCGAAACTTTTCACTGTTCAACAAGATGTCAAGAAGGCCAGTATTAGAAGAAGTGGACGATGATGATATAGATAATATGGACATGGACTTGGCTCAGTTCGATCCTAGTTTAAGAACACCTATTGCTCCTTTACCACCTCAACCATCTGTTGTTAGATCCCAAGATCTGGAACCTTCATTCCAACCACCCCAGCCAAGTTTTGAAACTCCTAGTGGGATGAATATGGAGGAAATAAGAGATCCTAAACTGTTTACAGATGATGAAAAAAGAGAATTCAAAACGTATCAAACCATATATCCATGTTATTTTGACAAAAATAGAAGCCATAAAGAAGGTAGAAGAGTTTCAATTGAAAATTCAGTAGAAAATCCTTTGGCCCTTACTATAGGTGATGCATGTAGATTTTTACATTTACCAGTATTATTGGAGTTGGATAAAACACATCCTCAAGATTTTGGTAATCCAGGAAGAGTTAAAGTATTATTAAGAAAAGAAGGTAAACCTATTGACGAATTTGTCAAAAACAAAAGGCAAGTATTGAATGCTATTGGGAAATACCTTAAATCAAATCCTACTACTTTGGATAGTATTGGACCATCAAGTGGTCACCCAATACCTGAAGAATACAGACAAGGATTTACTGCTGAAAGAGTACCAAAAGTTAAGGGATTCAAGATGAACACAATTGTGCCAGTTCACTCCAGATTCACCATCAAGCACCCTATGACAAAAAGTATATACGAACCAAGACCTGAAGCTCCTGCTATACCTGCAGCACCTAAGGCTCCTAAGAAAAAGATTAAGAAGATAAGAGCTTAATATTATATTGAATATACATTTAGTTTGCAGGACTGTAGTTTTGTCTGTACTCTTTAATTGAAGCTAATTCTTCTGGAGTCATTCTGTCTTTCAAGTGAGTAATGATATCATCTAAGGTACTAATAGAAGTGACAGGAATATTGTGTTTTTGCAGAATAGCTTGAGTTGCAGACAGAGTTGATCCAGGAGTTATTTCTTGTCTATCTAAAGCAATAATGCATCCTACAACAGATCCTTTACTTTCTTCAATGATGCCGAAAGCTTCTACAATGGCAGTTCCGGCAGTGATAACATCATCAATAATCAAGACTTTTTTATCAACAATTGAAGCCCCAACTATAGAACCTCCTTCACCGTGATCTTTCTTTTCTTTCCTGTTAAAAGCATACTGAATCGAGTTGAAATTTTCAGGGTCCAACTCGGCTAATTTTGCAGCTGTGATGGCGGCCAATGGGATTCCTTTATAAGCAGGACCGAAAAGCACATCAAATTTTATACCTGATTTAATAATTGCTTTGGCATAAGCAGTTGCTAAAGCTGATAAACATTTTCCAGTATTAAAGAGACCCAAGTTAAAAAAATAAGGAGATTTTCTGCCTGATTTTAAGGTGAACTCACCGAAAATCAAAGCCTTGGATTCAAGAGCTATATCTAAAAAGTCTGCTGAATATGATTGCATGTTAGAGGTTTACGAAGAGAGAAGAAGAAGAAGAAGAAAGAGAAGAGAGGATGAAAAATTTCTAGATACGCGAATACTGCACACAGTACACAGATTGAATAATGGATGAAGAAGAGGAAACTAGGCTAGATGATCTTCAAAACGTGATACAGGTGTTTGAAAGAAACCACGTAGAAGACCTTTCGAGTCATCTATATACTGCTGTTCTTTTACACGCGTTACACCCGAGTTTCCCCTATCCTTACTGGACCAAGTGGCCTTTGAACTGTGGTAAAGTACCCGATCCCAAGACTGAATTTAAGTACAGTGATACTTTAGTTCCAGTTAAATTGGCCAAGGAGATTAACCAGACCGAAATCGAGCCATTGATTAAAGAACGCAGAAAATCGGTCAGAAATCATGAAAAAGATAGTGAGTCTGAAGAAGAAGACGTGAACAGAGTGTACAAGAAAAGACACAGAAGACCAGATAGTTGGAGAAATTATAGTGAGGAAGAGTCTGAAGAAGAGACTTTTCACTACCGAAAGACCAAATATGCCAGCAGTTCTGAGTCAGAATATAATGAAGAAACTTCTGAGGAGCCTAAAAAGAGAACTGTCGATGTGGATTTCTTTTCCAGTGATGCAGACGATAGTGGTGCAGAAAGTGAGTCTTCTTTTCCATTCCGTCGAACAAACGATGAAGGCCATCTGACAGAAATCAAAATCGAACAAGAAGGAGAAGTTTATGATGCGAGTGAAGAAGACGAAGAAGAAGACGAAGAGAGCGAAGAAGTAGAGGAAGAAGAAGAAGAGGAAGAGGAAGACGATGAGTTCATAGGTTCTCTTCGTACAGATGAGAACTTTTATCAGGAAGAAGATGAAGAAGATACTGGGATAAAGTTGATTATAAAGCAGAAAGTTAGTGACTATAGAACTG
This sequence comes from Yamadazyma ubonensis, assembly GCA_030572075.1. Lineage (NCBI taxonomy): Eukaryota > Fungi > Ascomycota > Pichiomycetes > Serinales > Debaryomycetaceae > Yamadazyma > Yamadazyma ubonensis. The sequence goes on along the minus strand of JAJLZG010000004.1, from coordinate 735,000 downwards.
ACCTTTATCTTGAGATGAAAGCCGTGTTAGAACGAGCTGTTTCAAAGAGGATACAAAAGCTTAAACTAAAAAAGAAAGAATCAATATCTCCTGATTTTGACACTCCAGCATTTGATCAAATGACAAAGCTATTATGTAGTAAAACCGATGATATGGTTCAGCAATTTGCCAAAATGGCGAACAGAGAATTACACAACACCCATGGGTTTTTAACGTGGCAGGATGCTCTTATAGCCGAAAGAAGAATCTCTGGTCCTATATCTACACCTGGGGATAAAAAGTTTTACAACAAGTGTGAAGAGATGTTTTTGAAGGTGAAGTACAACTATCAGCTAGACGATTTAGCGTTTGACAATCAAAAATTTACGTATCAGAGCTACTTGGATATACTTGATGGAACCCGGATGAAAAAGGACGGAGCCAAATTTCAAAGAAGTTTACTTCTATCGAAAGATGCTATTATAAAGTCTAAAATTAAGGAAAAGCAGATCTCTGATTTCAAGAAAAAGGTCTTTATGAGCTTGATAGAGCATGAACTGCGTGCCAAAATATTATCGTGGAACAAAGGGTACAGCAGGAGAAATAACGGGAAACTACGGAAAAAACTCAAGCCTAAAAAAGACGATGAAGATCTTAAAGAGTATGCAGTTGAGCACGAAGGAGTTCGTATAGATGCAGACGAATATTTGGTTGATTTAAGTCATAAGTGAATTAATTAATTATATTAGGTATATACATAAACAAGGCATAAACATGATTAACATAGGAATAATTTTCGAATTAGTTTCTCTTTTCAAAAGTGCTGGTGATTTCGGTGTTGAAGATAACATCCCAAAATTTTGAAGTAACTCCAAAACCTAATTCGTAATTTTTGTAGTGGTGTTCTAAGTGATAAGTTTTTAATTCCTGGAAGTAAGCAGGTAATTTAGTATGGTGCAAGAAGTAGTGAGTACAGTCGTATAAGATATAACCCAAAGTACCACCAGCAAATCCCGAACATGCCATGGCATATGGGAAAATATTAAAGACCAATCTGTGGAAAGGATAAGCAATAAGCACAAACAATGCAGGAGGCATAACCAATCTGTATTTATCCATTGGTAAGTAATGGTGAACTCCGTGTAAAGTAAAATGAAGGGTAATGAAAAGTTGGTGATCTGGTAAATATTGATCTAAATGGAACAAGAATCTGTGTAAACAGTATTCGATTAAAGTCCAAACACAAAGACCCAAAACCCAAAAACTCAATGCAGTGATTTTACTCTGGTTAATCCATCCAAGATAGAAAAAATAAGCATTAACTGGTAACCAAACAACAGGAACAACCCACCATGGAGTCAAACTAAGAGGTTCCAAAAAGTTACCAAAGAAAGGAGCAGAACCTTTCCCGTAATGTCTAGGTCTGTGAACTTGATCTAAGTAGAAATCTTTTGTGAAATTTCCAAAAAGCACTTGCGGGAAAAGTGGTTTGCTTAAGTCCAAGAACTTGTGTTTTTTCATATCAGCATTGTAATCAGTTTGAATAGATAATTTTTCTAAAGCAGGTAATTCATCATGGAATTCATCCATGGTGTAGTCATTTTGTAATTTAACTTCAACTGGAGTTTTGTTTTTGTTATTCAATAATTCTTCTTCTTCAATATCTGTAGCAAGATATCCCACCATCATTTCATCATCCATCATTTCATAAGCACTTTCTGAGTGTTCATGTGAGATAGTATCAGCCATAATTTGGGTAATATCTTTACCCAAATAAGGGTAAATAATCTCTGCACCACCAGGATGTTCACTAATAAATTCACTTACATCATAAATTTTTCTGCCATATAAAGTGACCCAAGCATCATGGGGTTTATTATGTTTTTCAACCTCCTTAAGAGACAATAATGGTAAATTTCTGCTACCACTCATGATATTTTATTGCTGAGAATTTGAAGGCTTAAATATTCGCGTTGTTTTTAAATCACCCAATTTTTAAACGAAGAGATGCAAAGGTCGTGGACTGAGTTCGGCCGAGCTTAGTTGGCCGACCCGGTGAGAAACAATATGATGATATGCAATAGGCTATACAAGATCACATGATGCATCACATGACCATTATATTATTTAAATTTGATTAATCAATCATGGCTACTTCATTAATAGGTCCATTTTTCGCTTGAAGCTCTAATTCTTCGTCGAAATTCAACTGTCCTTCAGGTACTGAATCGGTTTCCATGGTTTCATCTCCATTTAATTGTTCAAGATGTAAAGTATGATCAACCAAGTTAAGATAAGCATACATAAAGTTAGAAAGAAGAACTTGTTCTCTTAAAGATCTCTTGGGGTTGGCGAGCTTCAAATGTGATAATCTGTAAATGGCTCTTTCAACATGCACTGGGAATCTGTAATCCAACATTACTAATGTAGATTGTGAAGGTGGTGGAAGTGGGAATCCAAATGCTGAATCAGTGAACTCAATAGGTTGATTGGCCCGAGAACTTCTCTTTATAGATTTCTTGATCTTTTCCTGGACTTCTTGCGTACTTTGTAATAACTTTTCGTCTTCTTTTGGTTCAGGTTCAGGTTCAGGTTTAGGCTCAGATTTGACCTTATCCTTATTTTTCTTTTTATCCTTCTTTTCCTTTGCGTCCTTTTTATCCTTAGATTCCTTTTTAGAGTCCTTCTTTTCCTTAGTATCCTTCTTTTCTTTCTTTTCTCTCTTCTCCTCAATCTTGAATTCCTCTCTGATAGGAGTGGTTTCAGGACTGGCATTTTCAATGATTTCCATACTCTTTTCAGATAATGGAGAGAATTCGCCTGACTTCTTGGGTGAAGTTTTATCGTGAAGTGAATTGTTAGAAGATGACCTCAATATCTTGAGTCCAAGTTTATTCTTTGATTCTTCCTTCTTGGATGATTTCTTCTTGAAAATCCTTGAACCAATATTCATTCCAGATTTTTTAACATCTGAATCTGATTCATAGTCTACAGTAACATCAGGATTAGATGATGATCTTTCTTCAAGAACAGTGGTGGAATTACTTCTTTTCTTCTTGAAAAACTTACTGATAACATTCTCTTTTCCTACAGGAACTTCCTTCACCACTTCCTTATGTTTCTTTTGTCCAGATTTGGGTGGTTTGGACTCTTCATCGATAGTGGAAGGAATTTCATCATTTACATCTTCAGATGGTGGATGATAAATTTCTGGAGAAGAAACAGATCTAGGAGTGACCTGAGGAGTTTCTTCAACAGTAGCCAATTCCAAAGTTGAAGAACTCAATGATCTTAAAGCCTCTCTAGAATTGTTATTTTTGTCACCCAGATTCTTATTCCAAAGCCATGATTTCTTCTTAGTTGGGCTTGTTCTTGAATAAGATTCTTGTGAAGATTGAGTGGATTCTACTGATACACCTGAAACTAAAGATTGACTCGATTCATTAGCATGCATTCCAACCGACTTTTCTTCAGTAGGTAAATTTTCAGAAGACGATTGGTCTGAGATTTCATGGGCATCAATTTCATCAATGGTTGCAACTTTTTCAGCCGTTTCCAGCAGAATGTTTACAGGGTCTCTGAGAGTTTCAAGATCACTTGAATTCGAAGTATTACCAGTTGTGTTCTGTTTTCCAGATTCAAGATCGTCTTCGATTTCTTGTGCCAAAGGCTGATCCAATAATCCCACCGTTTCCAATTCTTTATCAAGTTGCATATCATCATCATTTAAACCTATTCCAAGTTGATCCTCAAAAGAAAGATCCTGGTAACTTTGCTCAAAGCTGAAATCAACATCTGGGCTATCTTTAGATTCTGGAGAATCATTGATGATTACAGGTTTTTGAACGTCGACTTTTTCTGTTTTACTTAAACTTTCTTTAAATTCATTGATTTCAGTTCTGAGTAAATCAAGGTTTTCGTTCAATTTAACTGCATTTAAAGAAGCTTCATGGCTTCTTAAAGATTCTGAACTCGATTGTAAAGGATCACCTTTGCTGGTTGAATAAGGAAGATTTGAATCAGAAGCACTATTGAGTCTAACTTCGTTACTGTTTGAAGAGTAAACTCTGGGATCCTTTTTCACAGGGGATCTAGGCTTTTGAGGAACACTATCAGCAGAAATAGATCTGTACTTACCAGCAGAATTTTCCAACTCAGGAAGAATAGGATCGATCTTTTGTTGGCTGGAATGGCTTACTGGAGACAGATCAAGAATCTGAGCCTGTTGGGGCGAAACCACTTGTTGGGCTGCCATTTTCTTGATGGGGATAGGTTGACCTGAGGATCTGTAGTTGATAGGAACTTTCGGATTCTGTTGATACTGGGGTTTTTGGTTCCGGGGTTTACCGTGCATTGCTGGACCTTTTTGAATATTTTGGCCCTGGATATTCTGGCCTTGAATATACTGATTTTGAACGTTCTTGGTTTGAACATTCTGACCCTGGATTTGACCCTGAGTTTGGCCCTGGATTTGACCCTGGCTTTTGTGTCCATGTGGATACTGGCGATGGTCCTGGGGAACACTCTCGTTGCTGTGCTGTCTATGCTGATGACGACGTTGGTCGTAATAGTTGCCTTGAACAGGCGAAGGATGGCGAGAGCTGGACCGAGATTGTGGATGTGGGCGGTGAGAACGACGGGACTTTTGCTGCTGATGTCCGTGGGGAACTTGCTGAGGTACTTGCTGAGGTACTTGATGTCCTTGCTGGTGTGGTGGATATTGCATGTTTTGAGAGTATCCTTGTGGATATTGACCCTGGGGAGTTTGTGGGTATCCTTTACTTGAGTATCCCTGTGGGTGTCCCGAGTGTCCTGAGTGTCCCGAGTGTCCCGAGTGTCCTGAGTGTCCCGAATGCCCAAGCCCCGAGTGTCCTGAATGTCCCGAGTAACCCTGATATCCCATTCTTGTAGAACCTGAAGGAACAGAACCTCCAGAAGAAGACCTCGAACTCGAATCAGCCTGAGAATGCATATACTTCGATTTGTGTCTTGATTGATAAGGCTGTGCCGAATATGGAGTGGAGGAAGGCTTAATCTGTGACAACCGTTTGGTTAAATTATGCTGAGAGTATTTGGTTGTAGGCAATTTCTCTTCCAAAGGAGAAGTAGGTGCTGCTGATCCATAAGGAGAATCCTTGGTAAATCCAGCTGTAGGATCCATATTTGGATTCCGGTATGAAAATAATTGTTGGGAGTTTCTATGGGCCTTAGGGTATGATTTCAATGGCTGAGGTTTTGGCTTATGTCTTCTTGATTCCTCTACAGTAGGTGATGCAGGTTCTGGTTCAGAAAGGGGTAATTGTTGCTGATTGAGTTGAGGTACGACATCGGAAGATAAATGAGTTCTTAAGCTGGAGATTCTGTCAGCTTTAACGTGTTGCAATTTTGATCCAGATGGTTGAGATTGAGATTGAGCTTGTTGTTTCCTATAATCAACTCTTCTAGATCTTCTCAAAGAGAATTGCTGATTTTGTACATTAATCAAATCAACTTCAACTGGATCGGTATCAAAAGGAAATTTATTTTCTTCGTATGTTTTTTGTGATGCAGGTGATAAAGGTTCATAAATTTCATCAACACCATTTGCTCTAGGACTCAGGTTTAACTCATCAATAGCCAATCTTTCTACATCTGTATACCCCAAAGAAGAGGCTGATAAAGTTCTGGCAACTGTGACAGCATCGGTAGAATTTCTGCCAGCTAATTTAGATAATCTCTCTAATTCATTAGATAAATCTCTCAAGGATGGATTACTGTATCTATCAGGATTATTATTTGGAGATGGTGATTGACTTGAATCTGGTGGAGTCTTTATTGGACTAATTTGTTTTTCTGATTTGGTAGGAGAATTTTCTTTTGAACTTTCGGGGCTTTGATTCTCTTTAGTTGAATCATGACGTGAAACTGACGTGGCTAAAGATGATCTTCTTTTTAATGAATTCTTTCTTGATATTTGCCTTTCCATTAATTCTTCAACCGTTGATTGAACGTGATTTTTAAAATTCTCTGGGGCAACTTCAGGATGCATATCAGCTGGAACCCATAATAAATCTGGATCAAGCAGATCATCTGAATCTTTAAGATCCACTGATGTTTCAGATTTTTGATCTACAGAATCTGATTTAGATCTAACAGATTTTGACCTTACTAAATTTTTATTTGGCGAAATCGTTGGTGAAGGGCTCCTTGACAGAGAAGGAGGAGAACTTGATGAAGTATCTTTACGTGATCTTTCATCAAATAAAGGATCCAGAAACAGAAATTGGAATTCAATATCTTCACTTGGAGGTAAATCAGGATCATAATGCATCATATGGCCAATTGAAAGACGCTTTAAAGCGGCGACCATTTTTTTTTCATGTTGAATATCTTTTGCAGCAGATTCATAGTTCATCAGTTTTAATAGATCTGATTCATGAGAAGAAGCTCGACTAGCTTCTTTTCTTATATCCAGTAACTGAGCTCCGATTTCGTTCAGAGAATTTGGATAATTTTGTGACATGGTTGGACGTTGAACTAAGCGAACAACATTAAATTTTTAAATGAATGAATAATAGGTATATCCTATAAATGCAGTAAGTTTTCCGATGAATAAACAGGTGTTAGATCTTGAGCGTTAAGAGCTAAGCGAGTAAATAATAAAATTTATGTCAATATTATAACACGGTATTTCAATTGTCTCGATTTTTCTAAAGAGACAAAATCGAGAAGCGAGATAAATATAAACCGATTGCGCAAATATTACACAAAACGCCTTGAAAATATACTTTAATAGGGGAACTATAAAAGTGGGTTATTTTAGATAAGTTTGATGAAAGTGATGAGTCCAATCATTAATAATGAATAGTAACTATATTTGTAATTTTTACTTCCTTCAACTGTTAGTGGTGGTAAACTCATGACATTACATACTGCGTGAACCACAATTGATGCCCATAAACTTTTGTATTTTACAAAAATATGACTTGAGATTATCCCAAAAACAGTAGTGTAAATCGTTTGGATCAACACTGTAACCCCAACTTCCAACCCAGGTCTATTATTTTTGAAATATAAATCGTAACCGTGGTAAATATGAGCTAGTCCAAATAATAATGGACTGTATAATATGATTGGTTTTGGTTCAAATGTGTAGGATAAACTGGTAATAATAGCAGCTCTATAAACAAATTCTTCAGTAATAGGTGCAAAAATATGATTTCTTACCCCAGTTAAACTAAACCAACATTCCTTAAAGTCACGTGACCAATGGTTGTCGTTGAAATTTGATTTAATGTAATCTAAAATTGGGCCCAGGTACAATACAAGAATTAAAGAAAAACACTTCAAAATATTCCAGAATTCAGTTCCTGATTCAGGAATAATGTGTAGTTTTTTGTAAACCCCAAAGTAAGTTTCTTGTGGATGCAAAAAAATAAGTGTGGGTGGTAAAGTAACTAAAATCACCACACATAAAACCGATACTCTTGTAAATCGAAGATGAATTATTTGTTTATCATTTCTATCACGACCTTTAAGATTCTTGGGTATAAACAAAAGGATACTGGCCACATACAGAAGTGCTAGGAAAAAACTTATTCCTAAACTAATCCCCCCACGCATCAACCAATACTTTTACCAGGAATGATTCTGACTCATTTTCAGTGCGCGGTGCCTTATCACAGGTTCTTATGCACACCAGATTTGGGTGCGATGAAAAATTTCTAAACTATTAAACTAATAATGAACAACTCTAGGTTATTTATTAGACAGTTTTCCTTAAGTCATACTAGACTAAGAGGTCAGAATCTCACGGAAAAAATCGTTCAGAAGTACGCTGTGGGCTTACAACAGGGTAAAAAAGTATTTAGTGGTGATTATGTTACTATTCAACCTGCCCACTGTATGTCACACGATAATTCCTGGCCTGTTGCAACTAAATTTATGGGTTTAGGAGCTTCTAAAGTTAAGGATAATCGTCAAATTGTTTGTACTTTGGATCATGATGTGCAAAATAAAAGTGAACAAAATTTAAAGAAATATACTAATATTGAAAAATTCGCTGGTGAACAAGGTATTGATTTCTATCCAGCTGGAAGAGGTATTGGTCATCAAATCATGATCGAGGAAGGTTATGCTTTCCCATTAAACTTGACTGTTGCCTCTGATTCTCACTCAAACACTTATGGAGGTATTGGTGCTCTTGGTACTCCAATTGTCAGAACTGATGCTGCTTCAATTTGGGCTACAGGTCAAACTTGGTGGCAGATTCCTCCGGTTGCAAAAGTTGAATTAGTGGGTAAATTACCAAAAGGTGTAACTGGTAAAGATATTATTGTTACTCTTTGTGGGGTATTTAACAATGATGAAGTATTAAATCATGCTATTGAATTTGTAGGTGAAGGTGTTAAAGACTTATCTGTTGATTATAGATTGACCATTGCAAACATGACCACCGAATGGGGTGCATTATCTGGTTTATTCCCAGTAGATGAAACCTTAAAACTGTTTTACGATGAAAGATTAAAGAAGTTACCTCAACCTCACCCAAGAGTAAATGAAAAAACCATCAATGAACTTTTCTCATCTCCATTATCTTCAGATAATGATGCTGTCTACGCTAAACATTTGAGAGTTGATTTAAGTACTTTAAGTCCATACATATCAGGACCTAACTCTGTTAAGATTTCAAATTCATTACACGATTTATCCAACCAAAATATCAAGATTAATAAGGCTTACTTAGTTTCTTGTACCAACTCAAGATTAAGTGATATCAAAGCTGCTGCTGATATTTTGAAAGGTAAAAAAGTCCATCCTGATGTTGAATTTTACGTTGCTGCTGCTTCTTCAAATGTCCAAAAAGATGCTGAAGCTATTGGTGCATGGAAAGATATCATGGATGCTGGTGCAATTGCATTACCTGCTGGATGTGGTCCTTGTATTGGTTTAGGTATGGGATTATTGGAAGATGGTGAAGTAGGTATTTCAGCTACTAACAGAAACTTTAAAGGTAGAATGGGGTCCAAAGATGCTTTGGCTTACTTAAGTTCTCCTGAAATCGTGGCTGCATCTGCCATTTTAGGTAAAATTGGGGGACCTGAAGAATTAGAAGGTAACCCAGTTAGCCCTAATCCAGAAATTGTTAAAGAACTTAGTGTTCCTCGTGTTGAAGCAGCCGAAGCTTCAGAAGATGGTGGATCTGTCGAAATCTTGGAAGGATTCCCTACTGAAATTGTTGGAGAATTAATTTTGTGTGATGCGGATAACATCAACACTGATGGTATTTACCCAGGTAAATATACTTATCAAGATGATATTCCAAAGTCTAAGATGGCAGAAGTTTGTATGGAAAATTACGATTCTGAATTCAAAGATAAAGTCAATGCTGGAGACATCATCATTAGTGGATTCAATTTTGGTACTGGATCTTCAAGAGAACAAGCTGCTACTGCTATTTTAGCTAAAGGTATGAAATTAGTTGTTGCAGGTTCGTTCGGTAATATTTTCTCCAGAAACTCGATCAACAATGCATTATTAACTTTAGAAATTCCTGACCTTATCAATATGTTGAGAGAAAAATATAAAGGTAGTAACGAATTGACTATCAGAACTGGTTGGTACTTAAAATGGGATGTCACTAAAGCAATGGTGTATGTTGCAGATTCTGACAGTAACATTATTTTAACTCAAAAAGTTGGTGAGCTCGGTACTAACTTACAAGACATTATTGTTAAAGGTGGTTTAGAAGGTTGGGTCAAGAGTGAATTGGCTCAAAATTAGTCAGCATATATTTATTTATAATTAATAAAATTGTATCATAGAATTACCGATTTTCTAAAGCGAACAATATGAATTTACAGTTTAATCTTTACGATCTGTGATTAATATAAATCTCGTGCATCCCCCCGTTTCATTTCAGAATCCCTTTTTTGATATGATTCCTCAGATCTGTTTCTTGGTTATGTTTTAAAGGAGGCATCCCACATGAGCATACATTGCTAAGACATTAAATTATTATTTTGAAGCGAGATTAAACCACGCATTTATTCTTGATAAAAGCACTAAAATTGGCACTATTGGCTACCCAGAACTTCAATGAAGTAATAATTAGTATATTAGTAAAAAAGTAAAAAAGAAGGGGCGAGCTGGGAATTGAACCCAGGGCCTCTCGCATGCTTGTATGTCTATCCAGTTTAAGCTGGAAAGTCGCCCAAAGCGAGAATCATACCACTAGACCACACGCCCTTATTGGAGTGGGGATAAAGTACGCTTACTCAAATTCTCCAAAGACCTGAAAAAAAAAATTGGGGTCAAAGCTTTTCGAGACTAACTCAATATCTTAAAAGTATATAAAAAAAGTTTGAAGAATTTTTCTCATGTTTTGAGCTGTTTAGATCGAATTACAATTCCTCTAAACTAAAGAAAAAACAAATTTGGAGGTTTTCTTCACCCTTCAGTGATCAATGGGATGTTTTATGTATCAATTGATTTAAAAATAACCAGTTCTGAGCTTTTCAGTAAAGTTGTAGGTAATAAATGGCTTCACCGAGATCAGACTACTTGTTTATAGCAAATACCCATATTTCTCTACGTCAATTTATACTAAACAGTCTCCGTTGTCCGAAGCTCTTTTGTTCGACTTTCTGGTGTAAAAATGTTAATTTGTGTTGCAATTTACGGTATGGTTAATTAAGCATAGCCAAGGGTGTATCACAGCTCAGCTCTCGTTTTAGTTCGCATTGGAGTGCGCGCGGCCCGAAGTGCGAGCGCTCGCAAGAGAGCACTCCCAAAAAAACTCTTTTGCGGTACCAATTGGCACTAAGAATACTCCTTGGTTCAGGTTACATTTCCTTACAATGATATTTCAAAAGACATTCACACAAGAGAAATTTTTGGATCCAGAGGCTGGGGAGTTGAGGCCGTTGATGGGATAAACTTATACAAGCTCCAAGATCTTTTTGGTGGCTGCGAAAAAATAAAATCTGAAATATAAATAAAATTTGAAATCTACAGATCACTTTAAAAATTGTAAAAAAATCTTAGGGCATAAAGTATATAGGATTCATTACCAGAATTGAAAAAGTCAAATAATTAACTGGATAAATAAATTTCATCACAACGTTTAAGGGTTTTCATTGACAACCGTTGCTAAGATCAGTAAAAACTAAAAAGATCGATAAAACTACAATAATATCACATAGGCAGAGATCTACAAACTATTAGTAAAAACAAAATTATTTTCCTATAATCTTAACAGGTCTATGGATTTAATTGAAATGAACAGTTACCAGTTTTTTACCAGGGACAATTGAGTTTCCGAATGAATCCTGAGATTTTTCATCTTTCAACTCTTTGCCCAAAACTCTGATACTGAAATCACCAAATGATCCGTCAACAGAAACTTCATATCCCGAGTCAACCGGTTGGACAGTAACAGAAGCAACAACATCTCCCTTTAAGGAGGGAATTTTGGCCGTGGTTTTCTTTGTAACTTCATAAATGTTCACGAGGAAGTCCTTGGTGTAGTCATAATCAGGCTTGGAGTGGTCAGCTTCAATGGCTGCAGAAACAAATACAGAGTTTGGTCTGACCAACAAAGGTAATGATTTGAAGTCGTGGTTTTCTTCAAACCAGTCGCCTGTACTTTCTCTAACTTTTCCATCAATTAAACCGTACCAGTTACCCTTTGGTACATAGAAGGAAACATCACCTTCAGCGTTGAAAACTGGAGCAACAAGCAATGAGTCACCTAACATGAACTGAGAGTCACAGTTGTGGGTGGTTTTGTCACTAGAAAATTCAAGAAGCATTGGACGCATAACAGGAACAGCAGATTCGTGGGCCTCAATGGCCTTTGCAAAAATGTATGGCATCAAAGATAACTTGAGCTTAGTGAACTTCTTAAGAACAATGGATGATTCATCATCAAAGTTCCAAGGAACTCTATAAGAATGGGAACCATGTAATCTAGAATGAGACGATAATAATCCAAAAGCACACCATCTTTTGTAAACGGCTGGATCTGGAGATCCTTCAAATCCTCCAATATCATGAGACCAGTAACCGTATCCGCAAAGAGAAAGAGACAATCCACCTCTCAAAGACTCTGCCATGGCTTCGAAAGTAGATTCACAGTCTCCACCCCAATGAACTGGGAACTTTTGTCCACCAGCGGTTGTAGATCTTGCAAAAACACAGGCTTCGTCTTCACCCAATTTTTCTTGTAAGAACTCAAAGACACATTTGTTGTATAAGTAAGCGTAATAATTGTGCATACCAACTGGGTTCTTTCCGTCATGATAGTAGACGTCTCTAGATGGGATTCTTTCACCGAAATCAGTCTTGAAACAATCAACACCCATATCTATCAAGTAAGATAACTTGGATTTGTACCATTCACAAGCTTCTGGGTTAGTGAAATCAACGATCGCCATGCCTGCTTGCCAAAGATCACATTGATACGAGGCATCATTTTCAGTCTTTTTGATAAAGTATCCCTTTTCATCACCCTCGTCGAACAAATCAGATTCCTGACCGATATAAGAGTTGATCCAAACACAGATTTTGATATCAAATTCTTTTTTCAAATCAGAGAGCATCTTCTTTGCGTCTGGAAAGTATTCGGGATCGAATTTGAAGTCACACCATTGGAATCCTTTCATCCAAAAGCAATCGAAATGGAAGGTATTCAATGGAATGTCTCTTTCTTTCATGCCTCGTATAAAAGAACTGACAGTACCATAGTCGTAATTGGTCAAGAAAGAAGTACTTAGCCAAAGACCAAAAGTCCAAGCAGGTGGTAAGGCAGGATAACCTGTTATTGAAGCATACTTGGTTAAAATATCTTTGAATTTAGGTCCATTGATAATATAGATACGGACTCCTTGACCTTGAACGGTGATATTTACTCTGGTGGTTCTTTCACTTTGAAGCTCGAAGTTTACATTGGAGGTACTATCAACGAAAACACCATATCCTCTGTTACTGATATAGAAAGGTACATTCTTATAGGTTACATCAGATGAGGTTCCTCCGTCTTCGTTCCACATTTCCACATGCTGGCCATTTTTTACAAACGCACCGTATCTTTCACCTAATCCGTAAAGCTTTTCACCTACTGAAAGATGCAATTGAACAGTGGTATAATCTGTGAACTTATGGCCTGTGGCACCGAGTTTTTCGTACCTATTATCTTCAACAGAACCAATTGATCTAGAGCCCAATTGAGTCAATAATTTCCCATTGCCATCTCTAAATGCAATACCAAATTGTTTACCCTTGTTGACCAGAGCACTCAATTTGTCAGATGAAATGGTGAAATTATCTGGTGATTCAGAAGTAGAAACTTCAGCTGAAGACTCGGTCAATTCGAATCTGGGTTCTTTGGCATTCTTGTAGGAAGATTTATTATGGTAGGTTTCCAACTTTAAAATGTCAGGACCAGGACTGGATAAGACAGTAGTAAGAACAGCATTGTTTAAAGTATCACCTCTGTGACCAATTGGTCTTGTGCTAAACACCGAATAAAGTGAGTTTTGCTTTGCTAAACTCTTTACATTTTCTGTGGCCCACAAGATTTTCACACCAGCTTTCAATTCCCATCTTCCTCTAGTAAATTTTGTGTCTCCATCAACGTGACGGTCAAAAGAGAAGTGCTCAGACATGATAGTTTAGGAGAAAGGACTTGCACTTGCTTTTAAACAGGGCATTTTCCGATTAATTTTGCATGCCCCCACGTCTCAACGGTAATGGAGGGGGGTGGGTTATATGGGTTTTATGTGGGGGGACGGCTGCAGGATTTGCGAGCATTTTAGCTGCGTATGTGGGGGATACCAATTTACGAATCGAGAATCTGTAGGTAGATTAGACAATGGGAGATGAATGAAATTGGTGGATTTGTTGATTGTTTTACTGGTTGCTTTGTAGATTGCGGTTGTGGAAATGTGTGGATGTGAATTAGTATCTGATTTCTGGGATTTTCTTGGATTATTCCCGGGCTTACCCCGAGTTTATCCCCGGATTTTTATAAAAATTTTAGACCTCAATGAACTCACAACATCCATGAACCATTCTAAAGTAACTCTTACATATCTCTAAGAGGTTCACAGAATCAATATCCCAAGCTCATTAATGATTACTTGATCTTAATCAACCCTTTCGTATTATGTGCGCAACATTAGTCAGATCGCACAGCATGGGGATAGAGGACCTTTCAAATGAAGTGTTGAAGGTTATTATATTCCAGTTGGATCAACGAGGGTTGCTGAATATCCTCACTTTAAACTCAAGGTTCTTTCGGTTAGTTCAGGGGGAATTACTTAGGGATATTCTTGTTTATGATCCACTAATGTACAGTATTAAGCATTTATCATCAACACTTTCACTCCCACCAAGTCTGACATTAATTTCAGATGGCTTGAAATATACAAGAATGAGTATACGAGAATTTGAATCCGTAATTTCGAGCCCATTATTTGATCGAAGTCTTGTACGATCAGTGTATCTTTATGATCTAGAGCATGAAGAATTATATCGCAAGTGCTGTAAATTGGGTTGCAGAGTACGAGTAACTGTTGATATGAAATCAGAACATTTTATTGACTTTGGGAAAAGCAAACATGTGGATTTGGACTTATCAGTGCATTTTGATAAATCTGATTTGGTGCATGGGACAATACGAAATATGACCCAAAATGTTATCAATCTTTATGGTGACAATATTTCCAAATTGACAGTAAGAGGAAACCCAGATTATATGTGGGTATTCAATACAGGATACAGAAAACTTCGACTTAGGGAATTGAATATTTTGTTTGATCCGAACTTTGTCCTATCAATTCCTTGGGGTCTTTTTGATACTTCTACGATTGAAAAACTTACATTCAATCCCAGTGCTATAATTTTTTGTTCGATGAATTGGTCGAGTTTGACAGTACTTCATTTTGAAGGAGAGAGAGACGGAAGAAGTCTGAACGACTTTGTGAATAAACTTTTTATAGACCAACTTGAAGAGATATCTTTAGGGGCATCTGAGGATTTTATTGATCTTTCTAAACAGAAGAGGCTTGTTAAATTATTCTATAAACAGGAACACTTGGAAAATCATCTTCTTAAACGAGGGAAGAGCCTTAGGCACAAAAGAGATAAAGATGGACTAGTGAACCTTTTGAAAAAGTTTCCGTGGCCAGTAATAGCTGGGTTTGGTGATAAGAAATATTATGTACAATATGATTGTGATTTGCCACAATTGGAAGAAATGTATGAAAATTAAAGGTGAGTTCGTGAATAATAAAGCATATATTAAAAATTTCCGTTACTTTAAAAAGGATTATTTTCCATTTTGAAGTCCCGATTTTTTCCAATTCTGTAAATTATTTAGGTAATCATACTCATTTGATTATTGTTGGTTCAGTCATGTTCTTTTTTTCTAATCGACGTTAATTTAAGATTTGGGGTGTGAAATGTGCTTTTAATCTTTCAGATATAGGTGTTGGGTCAACTGGTAATAAAGGTTCTAGAATTGAATTTCTTGTGTCTAGATCGACTTCTTTTGGGTGGTATCTTCTCCGTAATAAACGGCCAATCCATTTTCTAAGTGTCATTTGTAATTTTAGAGATACATAGGGAGTTATGACTTTTATAGCATCTTAGATCAGCATATTGTAATATAATATTTGAGGAAGAAAGAGAGCTGAGACAATACAAAGTCTTAAGAATACAGACTGAGACATTACAAAAGATAGCATAACAAACCCAAAATAAAAGTCACCAACTTTTCACCGGACGTTCCGATAATTAATACTCTACGTTGAGACTAATAAATAACTCTAATATTAAATATATAAATAATCTAAATTTGTTGGCCTAGAAGTATTTGCAGCCATGATAAATTTCACATGCTAACGCCGCATTGGTAGTAAAATTAATCGCACTAGACCTAGACTCGTGCCAGCTTGTACCAGACAAGTGAAACGAGAAACGGGGAACGAGAAACATGAAACGTAACTCTAATTTATATTTTTGATGAAGCCATTCTGATATCCAGACAGTAAAAGTTTGATATTCTGATTGAAACTCTCATATGTTTCGACAACTAATTCGAACAACATTAATATTATCATGAGCGAATTCATGGCATAATAGACAATTGTGTCAAACGTTTCCACTATAACATGCTCTATACCTAATATAGTTGATTGTAAGAATGTTATAGTATACATTATAACCAGACGAAGTCTATCAGATATCGAAGAAACAGACATCAGTATTGATTGATAAATTCCTATCATTATTCACACAGCTGGCGAATGATGCACTTTTATAATTTGAGAGTGTGTAAAAAGAATTTGTGCCTATACCGAAAGGAATCGTGTTCAGGTCAAAGGATTAGATTACACCCCAAACTGTTTGAGACAAGTCAGGTGGTATTTAAGTATTTAAAATTTGGGGTAAATGATTATAAAAATAAACACATGTCTCCGCTTTACTTGCCTATTATGATGTAAAAAATAGACAATAAATAATTCTATTTAAATACAGGTATTGCCATTTAAACGTCTCTCCGCAGTGAAACATCATACGCATTTCTGGGGTATTGCGCAAACTGAAATTTGAGACTATGACTGAACAAAAGAATGAACAAACTGAAACTGAAGTTACTCAAGAGAAATTGAATGAGTTAATGAACCAACTAAAATCAGCTGTCGATCCACAAAAGTTCCCAAATTTTGCCCAATATGTTGACAATTCAACCGAGTATATTAATAGAGCCATGCAAAAAGTGGAACAGAGTGACGATAAGGATAAGGCATCAAAAGAAATTGCAGATGATTTAACTGCTAAACTTAATACATGGCTTGAACATAAAAAGGAAGAATTAGATGCTCAAAAAGCTCTTGAACAAGACAATAAAGATGACGCTAATGCTGCTAGTAACTCCGGTTCATAAAAGTTCGCGGAAATGGTAGAAAACTAGACCGGAATTGAAAATACCACAATGTATTGGATAACTTTTGTATGTTTAGTTTTGTTTCAACAGGTGGTTGGACAACAAGTGTTTAACTTCAATACCGAATTAAATGATTATATAGTCAATGGACAATCTTTGCTCGAATTTCATAAAAACATAATTGACATTCCTTCAGTTCAGCCGAACGAAAAGCTGGTTGCGGAGTATGTCAAATCGTTTTTGGAGCTGAACGGCCTCAATGTTGAATTACAAGAAGCTGAAAATAACAGATTCAATGTCTATGCTTATAAGGGAGAGAAAAGAGATACAAAAGTCTTATTAACAAGTCATATCGATACTGTTCCTCCATTTTTCCCATACTCTGTGGCTGGCTCAAAGATTTATGGAAGGGGTAGTTGCGATGCTAAAGCTTCGGTTGCATCACAGATCTTTACTTTCTTATCTTTAGCAGAACAAGGTGAAATAAAGGATGGTGATGTTTCATTGTTGTTTGTAGTTGGTGAAGAGACAACTGGTATAGGAATGAGAGAAGCTAGCAGCAAATTGGGTGTTAAATGGGACATTGGAATTTTTGGTGAACCTACAGAATTAAAGTTGGGAATTGGACATAAAGGTGCTTTAATGTGTAGTATTCATGTTGAAGGTAAAGCTTCTCATTCTGGATATCCAGAATTAGGTATTTCATCAAGTGAAATTTTAATTCCAGCTTTGAACGGACTTTTAAATACAGAATGGCCATCACATAAACTTTTGGGACCTACTACTTTAAATATTGGTGTGGTTAATATTGGTGTTGCTGCCAATGTTGTTCCAGCTAGTGGGAATGCAACTTTATTTTTCAGAGTAGCTAAGGACCTCGATATTGTAAGAGAAAAGCTTGAGACTCAATTGAAGAGCTATGATCATTTGAACTACGATATCACCTTTTCAGCTGTTCCTCAATACCTTGACTACAAAGTCCCAGGATTTGACTCGATTGTTTTATCTTATTCTACTGACATTCCTAACATGTTACAGGATTTGGAAAAGAGATACTTATACGGACCTGGAACCATTCACGTAGCCCATGGGGCAGATGAATACGTCGAGAGTAGTGATCTTGTTGAAGCTATTGAAGGCTACAAGAAGTTAATCAAGCATTCCTTGAAGAATTAAAAATTACACTTAGATAGTTAAAGCAAAGATTGATATATGCTAATAATTTTTTACAAATAAATGTCTACATTCTTCTATATCCAACACGAGTAAAGCTCATGGCAGACTCAAACGATGTAAATTAATCTGGGCAATGTGTGAAACAAAATTTACACTAGTCTATAAATTCTGACAAAATATTGCCCACAGCCACAACTTCTACGACCATTATGCTGGCCTCAGAACAATGATTGTTCAAAGTTGTAGTTGATGTTAGATGAAAAATTTCTTCTCATCTCGCATCGCGATTCTCATCTCAGATCTTAAATGGAACCAGCTTGGAAGAAATTAGGGCTTAAGGTCGAGGAGACTGTAGACGAAAAAGTCCAACACCTCGAGACTATAGACCAAAAGCAATTAAGACAACTTAAAAAGAGGAAACAACCTGCTCCTAAAAATGGTAAAAAACCACCAAAAAGACAAAAATTACCAAAAGATAAGAGACCTCCACCACCAGTTAAAGATCAATTTACGTATTTGAAGCAGTATAAGGAAGACAAAGCTAACTGGAAGTTCAGCAAGCAGAAACAGAACTGGATAATAAAGAATCTTCAAGAAATACCCCAAGAATACGAAGAATATTTGGTTGATTATTTAGCATCGATTCAAGGAGGAGGAAGACAAAGACTTATAGACGATTTAAAAGTAGTGATTAACGAATGGAATGAATGTATTAAGAAGGTGAATGAGAACATAGAGAGAAAGATTCAGGCAAGGTTAGAAAGAAGTGAAGTAGAGATTGAAGAGCCTAAGTTCAAGTATACCGAAGAATATGCGAGGAGGTGTAAGAAGATACTCGAAGGTTTGGGAGAGAAGGTCGTGTTAGAGGGAGAGAGTGAAGAGAAAGAGGAAAAGGAAGAGAAAGAGGAAAAGGAAGAGAAAGAGGAGAAGGAAGAGGAAGAGGAAAAGGAAGAGAAAGTAAAGGAAAAGAAGAAAGGAAAAGACGAAATAGACGGAAAAAAGGTTAAAGAGGGAAAAGAAGAGAAAGAAAAGGAAACGAAGAAATCAACGAAAAAGGTAAAAGATGAAAGTTCAGAATCAGAATCAGACAGTTCAGACTCAGACAGTTCAGACTCAGACAGTTCAGACTCAGAAAGTTCAGACTCAGAAAGTTCAGAATCAGAAAGTTCAGAATCAGAAAGTTCAAGTTCAGATTCAGATAGTTCATCAGACTCCGACTCCGACTCCGATTCTGATTCCGCTTCCAACTCAGACTCAGACTCGGAAAACTCACACTCAAACCTCATAATAGAAACTGCATCTATATAGTAATAAAAGTCGCATTTTTAACCATGATATCCTTTAGATCTGTAAGAGATAAAGCTCTCGATGTGGATCCCGACTTGCGATTCATGGCTCTTGAAGACCTCAAGAAGCTTCTTGATAAAAACGTCAGTGGCCAGATTGAGGATTTCGTCGAGATTCTCTTCAAATTGCTTGAAGACCAAAACCCCGATGTCAAAAGTCAGACAACAAAGATCTTCCCCATAATTTTACCCTACGTATCCAATTCTTGTGTTCATCAAATCATTGTGCAATTGTTCAACAACATCAAAAGCCCCAAGGGTGACCCGGTTTCGTTGATGGTGTTGAAGTTGATTTTCAACCTGAAATATCAGTTTAGTGAACCACTTTCCAGATCTTTAATTGAGCTTCTTGTACCTGAATTGAGTCACTTGAATATTTCAAATGACTTGATTGAAATCTTGATCGAGGTTATTAAACGGTTTAGCACCAACTTGCATTTTAACGAATCTTTGAAATTGGCAAACTTTTTAATCAATTTGTCGTTTGAACAAGTATCTAATTCTACTGGCAAAAAGGCTATATTTGCATTAAACTTGTTGCTTTCAGGTGGGATTGAAGTGGAATTAGATATTTTCGATTCGCTCTTAACATGTGTATATTTGGACTTTGACAAGTCTAATAAGTCATTCAAGTATATTTACAATAAGCTCGAACTTATTTTGGTCTTGGTCAAGAATTTGGATAACCTCAAGTTGAAATTAGAGCCTCAAATCTTGGATGAAATCTTCACTCAAGTCCAGCACCATTTGAACGAAGAACCAGAAGATCTCGACTATGACCAGATTGTTGAAGATAACTCCATCAAGGAAGTTTCATTGGATATTTTGATCCAATTAATTGGCTATGATCTCAGTTTGACTGGAATAATTGATAAGTTCATCGACTACAATCCGGTGAAGCAAGACGAAACTTCTGATATAGAATTTGACGAGGAAGACGAAATAGAATTTAGTGATGACGAAATGGAAAACGAAAATGAAGATTTCGATGATGGATCCTGGAAATTAAGATTAAAAAGTATCATTTTAATTTCCAAGTTGCAAAATAAGCAGTACCTTCCTGGTCTTATAAAAAAAATGGATGACAAAAATGAGTTCATTTTCCGTAATGCTGTTTCCACAATCAACTTGTTTTTAACATCAGAATCTCAGAATCACGTTGAAGAAATCGAGTCAAAAATTGTCAAGAATATCAAAAACGAAAACTTGTTGGTGATGTTATCCTTGATTGAAACTATTCTCCGTAGCGACCTTGAAGTTTCCGGTTCTTTCATAGAAGGGTTCCTTACGTTCCTCGAAAACAACACTAAAAACCTTGAATTGATCGAAGTTCTTAACGTGATCAATTTGCTTGTTTCAAAGGTTTCGCTTCAAACTTTGAACGCTATCAGCCAAGGTTTGATCCCCAGATTGTGCGATTTATTAAGCAGAAACTCGAATATTGTTTTGGTAGATCTCAAGATTTTGAACCAGCTTTCTGAGAAGTTGGATGTAAAGGTGAATGAGAGTATATTTGAGTCATTGGTTGCAAAATTAGGTGATTCTAAGCTTTTGATAGATTTAAAAATCGAGCTTTTGAATTCCATCAACACCTATGTTTTGAATAATGTAATTCTGGATGAAAAAGTTACCCAGATTGTTGAAATTTATGAACAAAATCTTGGCTCAGAAATGATGGTGAAACCTAATTTGGTCAATCTTAATCAGATTTTTGATAAACTGAACCCAAATATTAGTAAGTTCAGCAGCCATAAACAATTCGAAGGAATGCTTATCAACACCTTAAAGTTATATTTGAGTTCTAGTGCCGTGAACAAATCTGTGTATTACCTTATTCTTCAGTTATTCGATAAACTCGAGTATTCTCTTGACACAGTTGAGTTATTGAAATTTGGAAGATTGCATCACGGAGATCTTAAGATCATCAACTTGATATTCGACAACTTGAGTACAGTTAAATTCAACGAAAATGATTTGGATCATTTGGCCAGATACATCAGCTCTATTTCCATTCAGGAGCAAGTTGAATCGATAAAACTTGATGGAGTAGTAGCTAATATTTGTCAACAAGGAAACTACTATAACAATTTTGGAGGTGCCCTTGACTTGGCTAAACCTACTAGTATCAAAACCATAGCTTTAATAACACTTAAGCTAGAATTGAGCGAAAAGATAGAAAGCCTGCAAACAGCTTTGAATCAAATGGTCGCAAATAAACAATTTGGCAAAGAGTTTTTAGAGATCATCCAGTTTTTGAGTTTTATTAATCTTGAGCTTTCTTTAGAAAATATTAACCTTAAAGACCTTATAAGTCTTTTAAGCACCCAGGAATTGAATGATACCAGTAAGTTGGAGATCAGTAAGAGTCTTGGATACTTGACGAAGTCAAATCCTGAGCTTTTGATCGAGAAGTTCAACAACAACGACGATTTGATTAAAGTGTACCTTTTGCACAGTATCAAGTATTATTTGAAGAACTTCAAGAACGAGCAGTTTGAAAATGAGATTTGGAAATTGTTGCTTGACGAAGTTAATATTAGTAGTGTTAAAAAAGAGTTTAAGTTGATAGGAGAAATCTTATCTATTATTGCTATTAAAAATAACGACTATAGTGAGGTTTTGAATATTTTGAAACTTTCAAGCCAGTCTATTGGGCTCATTCACACCAATTTGATTATAGTGAACCATTTGATTGTGAATTTGACAGAACTGCCTGAAACTATAAAGCAATTCACCGACGTGAGTTTGAAGTTTTTCAAGGTGGTTGACATCGAAGTGAAGATCATTCTTGTTAAGAATTATATCAACTTGTATTACAATTATCCTCAGCTTTTAAACCAGCAATTGAGCGGTGTTTTGCCTGTTTTATTTGCCGAACTCAGACCTTATGAAGAGTTCAAAAAAATTATTCCTATGGGGCCATACAAGTATGTTATTGACGAAGGATTAGAGATTAGGAAATTGATCTTCGAGTTGCTTTATTCCATCATAAATGACGATAATATCGACAAAGATCTTAACTACGTGACTGACGAGATAATTGCAAGGGGATTAATCGATAAGGAGTACGATGTGATCAATTTGAGTTATACAAGTTTGGTTAAGTTGTTCAATAAGAATATCGAGTATTTAGCCGATGGAAATAGAATGGAGAATCTCACGAAGATTTTGAGTTTAAATTTGAACAAAAAGCTCAAATCTAAGGCTACAAGTCAGGAGATTGAAATTTTCCAAGACAGCATGAAAAATTTAGTGAATTTGTCCAATGTGGTCAACCAATTGGTGATCAAGTATAATTGGAATTTCAATTGCTGGGATGTATATTACAATGCCGTTAAGAGATCAAGTGAGTTTACATAGTTAATTAAAGTCTCCTTCAGTTTTGCCGACATTACTTTCAGTTTTAGCAGATTTCTGGGTCTCTGTTTTACCTTCAGTTTTAACTGCAGTTTCATTTTTTGCTTCACTCTTTAAAACATTTCCTTCGGTCTTTCCCTCTGTTTTTCCTTCAGTCTTTGCAGCATTTTCAGTTTTAGCAACCTTTCCTTCAGTCTTGGCTACATTGCCCTCAGTCTTTCCTTCAGTCTTTCCTTCGGTCTTTGTACTTCCTTCAGCCTTGGAAACCCCATCTCCAGCTCTTCCAGATCTCCTTTCTCCTTTCTGAAACTTATCGATAGATCCTAATTCTCCTAACTCTGCCATGAAAAATGCGAATATGCCATTGATAGTTGTAGACTTTGATGAGACCATCACCGAAAAAGATACAATTTCCCTTGTAAGCCAGGCCGCTGTCCAAGCTGGATCTTCGACCCCTTTCAGTCACTTTACTCAAGTATACCTCCAAGCACTTGAAAACTACAAAAACACCGCCGTTTCTCCGACATGTCTAGCCCAAGAGATCGAGTATCAGAAGGGCATGAAACAAGTCGAGCTTAGTTCGGTAAATGAGATGGAAAAAACGGGTTTCTTCAAAGGTGTACACAAGCAGGCATTCATAGAGCAAGCCCAACATGTCAAAGTGAAAAATGGGGTTACAAGTTTTTTAAATGCATGTTCTAGTCGTAAAATTCCTGTAAAAATCCTTAGTGTCAATTGGACTAGTTTAGTTATAAAAACCGTACTTTCTCTGTTAGGGCACTCTGCTGATATTATTGTGAATGAATTGGAGTTTGAAAACGACAAGTGTACAGGGAACTTCACCGGAGAAAGCATTCGGACTGGCTATGATAAATACACCGTTTTGAACAGACTTAAGCAGCAGACAGATAAACTTATTTATATAGGAGATAGCAGAACAGATTTGCTTGGGATGCTTACCAGTGATGTGGGAATTGTCATGAAAGGGGGAAGTTTGGACGTAAAATTACCATGGAAGCTAGAAGTTGGGGATTTAAGTGAATATCCTCTACACCAGCTTTACCGTGGAGACTGGAATGATATAAATAGGTTTGTGGAGAGTATGTAGGTTTAGATATGTTAGTTTTTAGTTAATTGAAAACGTTTAAAATTATTTTTCAACAGCTTTACGAGGCCAAGGTTCTAGAATGACCCTTTGATCGAACTTCCAAGCACACCAGATAAACTCAAATACCATCGTAGATTGGAGTGTTTCTTTCCATGTACATAGCCCATCTTTTTCAAGTATACTACTTGAAAGTTCTTGAAGTCTGGGCAATAATATGAAAAAGGCATCATAAAGTATCGTATGATGATAAAGTGTTCAGAGGTTAAAACATCCCTACTCCTTTAACATCAAGCCAAGATCACAATATGGGTGAAAATTGGGAAATAACTGACTGTGAAAAATGGAACGTGAAAAAGACGATTGTTGGGCACAGACAGTGAAAAATAACAATGGGGACAAACTGCAACGTAGTAAAACAAATCAGAGTAAGAAGATCACAATAGAATCAAGATTTTGTAATATATAATACAAATAAATACAGCGGAGATGCTGCTAATATACAATGCTAAGAACTAAATTACTGTCTCCAGTAGGAATAGTTAGGAACCTGCGAGTAGTAAGGAGGAGGAGCCATATGCATAACGTATCTGTTTCTTCCTGGGCCTTGAGCGTACGGCTGTGGTGGACCTGGAGGGCCTGTGTGTTGCTGGGCATGAGGTTGAGGTTGGGGTTGGGGTTGAGGTTGAGGTTGAGGTTGTGGCTGTGGATGTGGCTGTGGATGGGGGTAGAGTTGGGCCGGGAAAGGGCCTCCAGAGCGTGGGGGGCCAGGGGGAGCTGAGCCTGGAGGAGGAGGCTGTGGAGACTGAGCCGATTGGGGCGGAGGAGGCTGAAGCTGGACGGCAGCTCCTGGGGGAAGATGGTGGGGAGGCTGGACCATTACGCCGGGAGGAAATTGAGATACAAACCCCATGGTGGCATTATAAGGGTACTGGGACGGAGACGCATGCGGTGGGGGAGCCATTGACGAGGCCTGAGCCTGAGCCTGGGCTGGAGCCGGAGTTGAAGATATCGAATGCTGAGGATCTTGCTGTCTTGAGATGGGAGTCGAGTGGTTGGATTTCTGGTCGTCAAAATTCTCGTTAAGGGCTGGGGCAACGGCATCCGATTTTTCCGATAATTTAACTCTTTGTTTAAGTTCAAGATTTATGTAGGTTAAAATCAAACTATCTGGTAAGTCAATTGGGTTTCTTAAATTTCCAACTTTATCACCATTTTCCTTAAGATTATTAATATGTTGTTGGGAAACTCGAGCATTTTTATGATCCCCAACAGCTTCAAAACACTTAAGTGATCTTTCACAAGCATCGATTGAATCTATGATTTGATTTTCACATCTTTGATAAACACAACTCAATCCATCCCAAGCTAATGCTGAACCTAAACCTTGTTCGTCTGATTGAAGACGTAAAGCTTGTGAATAAGCTGAAAGAGCATCTGGTAGTTGGTTTAAATTTAAGTACAAGTGGCCAATGAGAAGCCAAATCAAGGAAATCTTTGAGGACTTTTGTAAGCAGATTTGCAAACAGTTGAAAGAATTTTTAAATTCGTTCTGATTGAAATGAATGTAACTTAATAAGAACCATGGTAAAAAGTCAGTTTGAGACTGGGGGAAATTGACAAGATGGTTCAAATTTTTAAGGGAAGTTTCTGGATTGGATGATTTTATTAAATAACAATTTAATAAAATTAAATGATAATTAGATGGATTAAACACAATTGAAAGATTCGAATAGTGTAATGCATCTTCAATGCCTTCGTCATTGAGTAACGTTAGAATTAGATAGTAATATAAGTCATCATTAAATTTATCAGTCTCCAAAGCTTTTTCCAATAATTCAAGACACAATTTAAAATTTTCTTGTTTAAAATTGTACTTTATTAGGATCATATATATTTTTGTGTGTTGCTTTGTAGATGTGGGAGATTCTGAACAAGATTGGATTGACGATTCAAATTGTGGGAATTGATTTAATTCATAATGATTAATTGATTTCAAATACAAATAATCAAATATAAATTGATTTCGGTCGGCTAAATCTTCTAGTACTTCAAGTGATTTTTCGTACTCATTCATATTAAAATAAAGCTGTGCCAACTGAATGGTGATCTGCTGGATATTATTATCATTAGCACCACTATTATTCTTGTAATAATTCAAATATTGATTTAAATAATTTATAGTTTGATTTGTATTATCAAACCCACTAGATTCAGTTTCAAACTTTGTACAACATTGACATAAATTTACCAATGTTTTAGGGTTAAATTGGTTTATCTTTAAAATATTCTGGAAACATTTTATTGAAATATAATAGTTGTCTAATTCAATTGCTAGTGATCCTAATTTATTCCATATTTCAATAAGTAAATCTTGATCAGTATCAATTTCTTTACCACCATTGGATTTTATATCAGGATTACCTGTATTATAAGATTCTGCATCCATATCAATTTGTTAAGTCTGAAACCCAAAACTTGACTTAAGTGATTGAATAAATGCGATTTGATGAACCTATAGTGAGGGGGATTAATTGGTTGATTGATTCCAGCTATCTAGCTTTCAAGGTGCTTTTGTAAATTAAATAATCTGATTTAAAAATTTATCGACTGGAACTGACAGAGTAATTAAAATAATTTATTACTTTTTTTTGCTAGTCTCATGAGTATGGAATAAATGTGAAATAGTATAAATTTTAATAAAAATTAAAAGAAAATTAAAAATAGAGTATTTAATTTTAATTTTGTTTTTTTAAAAATTCTGCACTTCATCTCGACTAACTGAAAAATTCGTTTTTTATTTATTTATTTCGTAACTGAAATGAACTTGACCAAATCTGCTTAGACCCGAGAAGTAAATCTGTAAACCGTTCACTTCCCGAGGCTTCAATCATTAATCAATCATTATTTCAAAAATATAAGCCAAACATTTTTGAAATTTTCAATTACAACATGCGACGATAGTGATATAAACAATGCATGGTTTTACCGTTTGTTACAAGGTTACAGTAGAAGTTGTTGAAAGCCAATTGATTAAGTTGAATTCTGTGAATACACATAATAATTTTAAATAATAAAATTAAAAATAATTAATCAAAGTTAAGCAAGGGCAAGAATAAAATAAAAAAATAAAAAAATACTCGAAATAAATAATTTTGAATGAACAAAATCAACCATCTCCCACTTGTTGTAATAAACATGCTATGAACTTTTGGTTTCACTCGCATTTAACTTGCGTAATACACACTTAATAAATTCAATGCTTGTGGAAGATTGTTCATGTACTATAAAACCCGCTACGCAGGCTTTACATGTGCGTAAAAGTATATGCTGGGTCCAGATTTTCAGGTGCATCTTTTAGTATAGTTTCAAATGCCCCTCACTTTTTAACAGGGGTATTGTTAATCATAGAAAAATTGGATAACGGTATATATGAAACGAATTATATTTAAAAGACCAATAGTTCAACGGTCAGAACTCATCCGCCATGAATCGAGATTTATTAAAAATAATGCGAAAGTTTTTTTAAAAAGTTTTATTAATTAATGACATTCCAAAAGACAATTGTTATCATACTTTTATTTGTTTGAGAAGGCCACCGAACATATAATGCAAATGCAATGGTTATTAGTAAATATGCGGCTTATAACCTAAAAATCAATAACCGAATCCTTCGGACTACTTGTTTCCCTGCTTTATGGGGTTGTTAGTACATATTTACGGAGAAATTTCAGGTATTATGCAACTCAATTTACTTCCTTCTCCTATATACTAATGTAGTTAATAGTAAACGAGGATTGTATTCTTAAATTAGGAAATTTAAAATAGTTTATCTTTTCCTAGTCACGATTAATATTGTACCGGAATTCCATTGCATCACTTAAATTATACATCGGCAATAATGAACAACTCACTTATCAACATTGAGGAAAATTTCATTTTCTATTGTTTTAATTTTAATTAAGTAGTTCGAAACTAAATAGGTGTTGGGACGATCAGGGGTTTTTATTTAATATACTTCACTTTTCGTTACAACCTGACTATAATAAAGTTATTGTTTACTTTAAATTTCAAAGTGGCTAATTTACATATTTAGATCAATATCCATTATTGTATCAAACACTATATTTAATTATTTATAAAATTTATGTATGATTTAATAAACGTAGATGAAGCGTATTCTCCATAGTTTTATAAAAGTATGCATCAGCCTTTCCAAGGTGCATATTCTCTGTGCAAATTTCCCTGCAGCTTTAGGGTCTGATTTTATAGCTACGCAACCGATATTTTTCAGCATAGAGTGCGTACATTTTCGCATATTATTTTACCAACAATGCGGTTATAAATATATTTTAAGTAAACGTATATCTTAAATTTTTAAAAAAAAACTTATGGCGGTCCATTTTACCTCTCAGCCTTTTTTCATTAAGTTTTTATAAATTATTTTAAATTTGACAATTGCGTCAAGAATCAGGCTATTATGCACTGAGAACAATAAAAAAATATTGTGACCAGCGCATACTTAGTACTATGTAGATGGAACTATTTTTTAGCTTCTTTAGAAACAGCTTGCGAATAAAGGTACTGAATAGGTTTTTAGCGCTGATTAATTCGATATTACTTTTATTAGTTTGATACCTACAGAAGATGTTCTGTTCCCTGTGAACCAAGTATTGTTATACTTTGTAGCATTAGCATTCAACTTAGCCGAAACCGGTTAATATATCCAAGTTATTACTTACAAACCCTGTTTTTAAACTTGCTTTTGTAGAAGATCGCTTAATGCGCCTTTTCTGCACATAAATTATATATTAAATTTATGTAATTTTGCAATCGTTTTGAATTACGATAAGCTTTATAGCATATCATTTGCTGTTAAGATCAGCGAATTTTAAAATTTCAGTTACGTTGCTTTTAAGAAGGATCCGTTAATAAAAATTGTACTATAATTGAATACCCGCTCTGCATTATTTCCAATTAAATATAGAGCCCGGGGCTCGGCAATGATTCTAATCATGACATAAATGACCCAGTTATTTTTAACTTTTTATGTCTATTATATTTGTATTATCTCGAGTTTAATGGTTATATGAATTTCCTTCGTTTAAATATAATTATGATTTGGTTAGAATTAATTAAATTGAAATAATCAAAATAATTATTATATTTGTGCCCGAGGGGATTATTTAATTCTCGGAAATGCATGCCGAAATTTCGAAATCTAGTTTTTGGTAGTTAAAAACACGTCAAATCGGGTTATTTTTGTTAAATTTTGAAGTTTAATTCTACATTGAGATATTTAGTTGAGATAGTTCGTAATCGAGGGGCGTGAATATACCCCTAATAACTTTTGCCGCATTATTTACAACAACATGCTTAATCAATATAAAATTTTACATTCAATATTATAGTTTGCACTATAGAATAACAATTATATTCATCTAGATTTATTCAATTATAGTTTAATTAATCGTACATTCGCTTATAACAACTCCTTTAGCATTACCAACGGGGCTTCGAATAGGTTGGTCAATACCAAGAATGAAATAAAATTTTAAACAATAGCCACCGGGACACTTGACTATTTACCGGTTCTCCGGTTTCCACGCACCCTAACATTACGGAGTTGGCCATTGAAGTTTAAACAATGTTCAGCCTTTAATATGCATCCATACCCAATTAGCTAATTATTAAAATCTTGACGAATCTCGGATGCATGCGTTGTTTTGTGCTATGGTTTCTTATGCTGGCCAAGCACTAAACCTCATCAATTCAAACCTTACCCGTCTCTAACTTCCGTTTACATTTTACTTAGTCGCGCACTTGAGATGACATTTGTCAATGATAAGAAGCTGGCTCTTGAACAGAATTCCCCTTGTGCATAAGAGATATACCTCGGTTCTACTGAATTTGATATCAAGGTGTAACTCTTGTGGAGTTCCTCTTCAACTGGTAAATAGAAACGCTCTAGGCTTTATTCCAGCTTCAAATCCAAAACCTTATAAAAAATACGAAGATGCCGTATATCGTGAGCATTTGAAAAATCTTTCAGCCCAAGACCTAGAACTTTTGAATGTTCAAAATGAGCCAGAGAATTCACATATTCATACTGATGATTCTGTTCATAAAGAGTGTCTTAGATGCAGAGATATAAAATACAGGTCTATTGTAAATCCTGAACAAGAAGCACAAAATTTACCCACTTCCTCAATCTTGAACAAAATTGACTCGCTAGATGGGAGAATGATTTATGTGGTGAATGGGTTCGACTTTCCGGCTGGAATCAATAAAAGTGTCATAAGAAACTATAAACCAATCGTCGTAGTCACAAAGATGGATACTATATTTATTAAAGAACACCACAGGCGTAGATTCCCATTGTACAAACAGTATCTTCATCAACAATTTGGTGTGCCTTTAGAGGACATTTTTTTGGTCAGCAATACCAAAAACTGGGGGATTCAAGCTCTTAATGAATACTTTGAAGCTCATCCACAAAAATACTACATTGTAGGTGATATCAATAGTGGGAAGTCTTCTCTTGTTTCCAGACTTATTTTCAAACAGAAGAACGATCCAAGAATCAGTTTCGATAAATGGTCCAAGAAAAATGGGCCAGGAATCTCAAACTTGCCAGGTTTTACAAGAGATAGTCTTAATTTCGGTATGAATACCTACGAGCTTATTGATCTTCCAGGTTTTAATCACACTTCGCTTCCAGGCTTTTCCAAATTTAAAGATATCTTCAAGCCAATTCCCACATACAAGCAAGGAGCCTTTGATTCCAAATACTTTTCTATGAAGGGAGGTCAAATTCTCACCATTGGAGGGCTCTTCTACGTAAAATTACCAGATAATGGTATGATAATGCAGTTCAAAAGACTCATAAACCATAAGCATTTGATCATAAGTGATTCGTCAAAACTAGAGAAGTTTTCTGGATCGCTTGATCCAGCACTCGAGCCTTTTTTTGTGGTCTCGCCTACGATGAGATTAAAGAAATACGTGATACCTCCATTTGTAGGAAAGATTGATCTTGTAGTCAAGAATTTCGGCTATATAGAATTGACTCCAACTGGAGCAAGAAAGTCTAATGAACTTATTGAAGTTTGGGTTCCCGAAACTCTCGAGCTAGAACTTATCATAAGAAAGCCTATAATAAGCTACGTACAAAAGACCCTCAGTGGCCGAGATAACAAAGGAAACGTTCTAAACAATGCCAATAAATGGAAAAGTACCAAGATAGTTAAAGAGTATAGAGGAGAAAAGTTTTCTAGTTCACTTTATCCCAAACTAGACGGGCAATATGGACTGGTTGCAAAAGCCACGGGGTTAGAGTATAACGATACCACCGATATCAGAGCCGAAAATTACGCAGATTACTGGATTGAATAAATAGATACGATTGTAAATAGTAAACACATACAGACGACAAGTTTTCGACAAGACTATCGACAAGCCATTCTCGTCTTTGATAATACTTTAACAATGGTGATGAGTATCAAGCCAAAGTAAAAACACACTCACTCATTTGCATACCTATATTGGCACTCAGGAGGTACCTACCCCTGCACATAGGACAAAGTTCATAATGTTTAACCGCGACACCAAAACAAACTGGAAGGGGCTATTTAGTCTAAGCAACCGGATGCTGCCTCAAATGTACTATACTTGACAATTATAAGCATTAACCAGATCTCTTAATCTCTAAATACATAAGAATAATCTTCCCACAAACCCTGAACAATCGTCATTCTTTATCTCTTCGTCAACCTCATCAATGCCCCCAAACTTCAACCATCGACGCGCTATTAGCCTGCACACATAGGCGATGCCTATAACCCTAGCCCCGGTTCCAGATGCACACCCAGTATCACAAGAGCATGTATTTAGTCAAGGTTTAACACGTCAGCTGAAATAACTTTGACATAAGAATATTTATATCCTTGAATAACTCGTTCATTAACTTCCTAACTAACTTATTACCTGAATATTTGTATCTCATTTCCCGTTTTTGGTCGTCGGTAAACTAGTATTGTTATTTGTTTTTAATCTCGTTAACAATTAAAAAATTCCGTCTAAATAACCAGCAATTAGTAAATCAACATTCCAATTTTAATACCGTCAATAGTTTCAAAAGACCCTTTTAAGCTTATAAATTGTACCAAATAACTATGTTCAGATCAAAGAATTCAGATAAAAAGAGACGGCCTTTAAGCCAATCACTTTCACTTACAAATCTTCATCGGTTAACTAAATCACGTTCTGATTCGAAACCTACTCCACTAGCAAACATAACTGTTTCAAACCTTTCCAATACTTCTTCACGAGACTCAAATCGTCGTAGTATGATTCTTGAAGATAAAGAAAATCTTCCTGAAAAACGTAAGAGTAAAAGATTTTCATTAGCTTTTTCAAGATCAACTTTTGATGATGATAGTGATACAGATAAAAGTACTATTGATACATCTCCTTTCACACAAAATACAGATATGGGTTCATTAAGTTTACTGATGATTTCAATGGACGATTCTAAACTGATGGAAACCAAGGTTCCTAGATCCCCTGCTTCGGAGATTTTCATTAAATCTCCAATGTCAGATTTTTTTCCTGGTGATGATAAAAGACATTCCAAGACTTCTAGAGCTTCTAATTTATCCAATATACTTGAATTTGTCCATCAAATTAATTATGATGAAGATAGATTACCGGTTACAAGTGAAAATGTCTACATAAAACAGTTCAATGAAGATTCGGCCTATAGGGTTAGAAATGTATCGGGGAGTTTACTCTTTGATTTTGACGAAACTGACATTTATGACCCACTAGGGCTTGATGTGATGGATTATAGTGGAGTTTTTATTGAAGAGTACTAGATTTACATTCGAATGTTGCAAAAATATTTGCCGAAAAATGGCAATTTTTCACTAACTTTAATAATAAAGACTAAATGTTAAGGAGTTTCAAACTCTATTTACGTGATCTACAGGGTCAAATCACAATCAACAGTCACAATCAACAGTCACAATGAAAATTTTTCAAATATCACGAATCAACGAACACAAGTGAACTATCTATTGTACAAATTACAGTAGTATCAAAATTGGTATCAAAAATAGTAACTCCCGCAGGAATGGGCCCCAGGCTTGAGCCCGCGCGCTGTATATTAATGTAATATATGAACTTCAGAAGAGCCCTCTTAATTCCTCTTACGTCGGCATGCACGTTCATAGCCACCAAAGCATACTATGATCGTACATACAAGCAATTCAAAGACAATAAGCCCCTTAGCTCCTCACTTGCTAGCTCAGTTTCCACCTCAGTTCCTTCCGAAGGCTCAACTCTCGCATTAGCAAATACTTCTCCCCCAAAGTATTGTACAGACTCTGAGCTCAAACAAGCAATTTCCGAGTTGAAAAATGTATTGGATCCAAAGGATATCGTCAATTCAAAAGTAGAGTTGGAATATCACACCAGAAACGAGTTTAACCCCCATGAACCTCAACCTGATCATAAACCTCAGTATGTTATCTATCCCAGATCTACTGATGATGTTAGTCAGTGTATGAAAATCTTGAACAAGTATCGTGTTCCAGTTGTTCCTTTTAGTGGAGGAACATCTTTAGAAGGCCATTTTTATTCAACTAGACAAGGAATCGTGCTAGATACTTCGAAAATGAAACAAATTTTAGCCATAAATCACGAAGATCTCGACGTACAGGTCCAAGCTGGAGTAAATTGGGTAAAATTGAACGAAATTTTACAACCAGATCGTCTCATGATTGGCTCAGATTGTGGTCCTGATGGGTTAATCTCTGGAATGGTTAATACCAATGCATCAGGAATTAATGCTTCAAAATACGGCGCAATGATCAGCAATGTGATTTCTCTAACCGTGGTTTTAGCTGATGGAACCGTGATTAAAACCAAGCAAAGACCCAGAAAGCTGAGCTCAGGTTACAGTTTAACTCAGCTTTTCGTAGGCAGTGAAGGAACTTTGGGAATTGTAACCGAAGCTACGCTTAAACTTCACCCAATTCCTCAATATGAAACAGTTATAGTGGGACAGTTTCCTACATTATTAGACAGTACAAAGACTGTTAGTCAACTTTATAGAGCCGGTATTCATCCCAATGCCATAGAATTATTAGATAGAGATATGATGCACTGTATTAACTATTCAGGTTATTTCACCAGAGAGTGGAAAGAAATGCCCACATTATTTTTCAGATTAGGAGGCCTATCAAAACCTATTGTTGACGAACAGATTTCTGTACTCAAAAAAATATGTTTTGAAAATGACTGCAAAGACTTTATTGCAGCCAAGGATGAAGAAGAAGGACAAGAACTATTTTCTGCCAGGAAAAATGCATTTTATGCAATTTTAAATTATGGCAGGAATGAAATTGATCAAGATATTCGTTTGTGGGTTACAGATTTAGCAGTGCCCTTATCCAAATTAACTCCTGTATTAGACGAAGCTTACAAGATGATTCAACAAAGCGGGTTCAAAAGTATTGTGCTTGCGCACGCAGGAGACGCAAATTTACACTGTGATATTTTTTATAAACCCGAACAACAAGATGAATGTGAGCAGCTTATTAATAAATTAATGGATTTAGGATTAGCAAATGAAGGTACATCATCTGGTGAACATGGTATTGGTAACGGAAAAAGAAACTTCTTAATTAAAGAATTAGGGGTAGATTCAGTTGATCTCATGCGTAAAATAAAAATAGCAATAGACCCTAATAGGATCCTTAACCCTGATAAAATATTTAAAATTGATCCTAACGATAATGGCAAGTATTAATCAAAGTATAGACAACTCCCCACTTAAATTTGTGCGGGGGTATTACATTTTTTATTTTTCATCAATTTCAGTTACCCCATAACATCCACAACTCGGAGCTTAGGAGAGCTTATCTTATCAGCAAATAGACAGGTGCGGGTAAACATGAAACTGACCAATAAAATCATAAACGTTTTACTATATTAAATATATTTATTGTATAAATTAATATTAAAATCATTTACTATCTTTTTCATAATTTCATTAATCAAAGTTTTTCCCCGTTCTGCTTATCGTCTCATCCTTTTCTTTATCTTCGGTCAATAAAAATTTTCAGTCGCATTTCTTGCTCCTTTGAAAAAAAAAATATTATATACGTAAACATAATTATTTTATACTAAGGATAAACTCATGAGAGATGTCATCATATACTCCGTATAGCCCTGAGCTTAGTGTCACCCTAGATGGTTTGAATTTAAATGAAAAACAACATGTCACTTATCATCCTAAACCTTCTTTATTATCAAGCTCCTTAGCGAAAGAGAGATTATCAAATGAATTACTAAATATGAACCATCAGCATTCTTTTCAAGCACAACCTTTCCCAGTTCAAAACTTACAACATAACACAAACTATTCCGATCATCCGGAACCTGAATTACTTGCTACTTCTGTAGGTAACGATCAGGAAGGAAGATTATTACCTTCGTCTTCAACTATCCTGTTACTTTCTTTGAATAACCAGCATCATAACTATCCTTCTCCTAATTTGAACTCGGCAGTATTTAATTCTCCATCTCCTTCCCAACCTCAATCAAATCCTGATGACGTAAATTATACCATATCGAAGAATTTTGAAAAGAGAAACCGTAACTCAATTAGCATGAAAAGATTTGAAACCTATAACAATCAGCATCAACAATTCCAGAGATTAGCAAGCCCACTTGAACCTGAGAATTCAACCATTCAAAACATTAATATCCCTTTATCCAATTATCAAACGAATAATTTGGTTAACCATAAACTAGTGCCAGATTCTCCGAACCTTGACCCAATTTCTGTTCATGGTTCTCCGTCCAGGTTTTGGCTTTCGTCTCAAACCCCTCCCAAATCATTGAGTAACTCTTATAAGAAGTCATCGGTATTGGCGAGAGGCCAGGAAAGAATTCCTCTGAACCCCGTGAATATTCCAAGAAATGGTGATGATTCACCAATCCTTAATCCAGTTCAGACCCCAAACGAAGAGCAGCCAATGACTCCATTATATTTGAGTAATGAAGGTAATTATTTCAATTTAACTGGCACAGATATCGAAGAAGAGGATGAAGATTAGGTAGGGTATATAGGCATAACAAAGGTAGGCATAATTACTGTAGAAATATCTTAGAAGAATGATTAGGTGATTTATAAACCTAAATCACGAATAGGGGGACTAAAATAAACTAAAACATTTGATAATCTGATAAATTGATAATTCGTGAAAATCGCATTTCATGTCCACCTACGAGAGTATGTATTTGCCACAATATTGCCCTACTAACATAAAGACGACCACAATATCAGCCCACCCACGGCCAATGATGACCCAGATCGTGCCAGAACCCACAGCACCCTTTCCTCCATCATTGACTCATTTGTAACAAGTAATTCAACTTCAACTCCAACCACTCAACTTGAATCTTTCACCAATGCCCTCCGAGTTTTAAGCAGTGAACACGAAAATTCCCTTGCAACTGATCTCCTTGAGTCACTTCAAGACCAAACTCCAAATAAAGGGGTAGGTGAAGA
The DNA here is from genome assembly GCA_030572075.1 of Yamadazyma ubonensis. Classification (NCBI taxonomy): domain Eukaryota; kingdom Fungi; phylum Ascomycota; class Pichiomycetes; order Serinales; family Debaryomycetaceae; genus Yamadazyma; species Yamadazyma ubonensis. Next base: position 698,527 of record JAJLZG010000004.1, on the reverse strand, counting down.
ATACTTGGATTCTTTAGAAAGAGTTTCTATCAAATCTTTAACTGACGAAGATGAATGCCCCATTTGCACCAATAAATTCATAGACGATAAGTATCCCTTGATAGTAAAACTCCCATGCAATGCTAAGACAAAACACAGAGGTCATATCTTCGATTTAGAGTGTATTGGTCCATGGCTCAAAATGAATAGTACGTGCCCATTATGTAGATTTGATCTTGTGGAGTTGAACAAAAAGCGTAAAGAACGGTTAGAAGAAGAACTAAGACAAATCAAAGAACAAGAGGAAGAAGAAGAAGACGAAGACTGGGACGTTTATGGATAACTACATTTGATAGATAATTTATGTATATACAAGTAATAAAATTATGACTTAAAGTGTTTCTGGAAGGCTTCAGTTTGCAACAACTTTTCAACCTCTTGCATGACTTTATCATCAGAATCTTTGAAACCTTCAGGAACCTTAAGTTCTTCAGGTTTAATACTATCTAATTCCTTAACAAAGTCTACTGACTCTTTTGTGTGAAGTTTAGCAGAATAATTGACACCTTCCAAAGCGTATTTGTTGATGTAACTCAACCATAAATCAACTACTTCGGGGTTAGCATCAAATCCTACTAATTTATAGTTGAATGTGGTTCTGTAGAAATTTTCTTTGGATTTGGCTTGAGCGAATGGTGATCTGATAACTGTATATAATCTTTTCTCTGTCTTTAATTTCGTTATAGCAGAAACTGGAATCCCCAAGTAAAATGCTGCTCTGCTAGCGAATTCTGCTGCTATGTTTATATCTTCTTCATTGTATCCTCTGAATTTAAGAGTGGCCACTTCGTCACCATGGGTTTTCGGTAAACGTACTGGCTTATATTTTAAAAGTTCCACGTTTATGGGAGTAGGTTTTGATGTATGTGGGTTTACGGCTTCATCACTTAAGAACTTAGGATTATATTTGTATTCACCCTCTAAAAGAGATTCCTGAAATTTTTGTTGTTCAACTTTTTCTTGTTTCTTCTGTTGAATGAACTGTTTGGGCGTAGTAACAGCTTTGTTTAAAGTCCTTAAACTTGTACTAAACAGTCTTAAGCTCCTAATCATTGTCGCTGAAAATTTTCAGTTCGCATTTTCAACCCCAAGTAGTCGCATCGATTTTTCAACCTCATCAGATCGCTATGGGTAAAAGTAGTAAAGATAAACGTGACTTGTACTATAGACGAGCCAAAGAAGAAGGATGGAGAGCAAGATCTGCATTCAAGCTTCTTCAACTAAATGAGCAATTCGACTTGTTCAGTGGGATATCAAAAGTTGTCGATTTATGCGCAGCTCCTGGTAGTTGGAGTCAAGTTTTATCAAGAGAACTTTACCAGAAACAAAATAACCCAGATAGTAAGATCGTGGCAGTTGATCTCCAACCTATGACCCCAATTTCAGGAGTGACATGTCTTCAGGCAGATATTACCCATCCAAAAACATTGCAACGTATTTTAGATGAATTTAATGGTGAATTAGCAGACTTTGTTTGTAGCGATGGAGCTCCAGATGTTACAGGATTACACGATCTAGATGAGTATATTCAAGCCCAGTTGATTCTTTCAGCTCTCCAACTTACCACATGTATTCTTAAACCAGGTGGTGCATTTGTAGCCAAAATTTTCAGAGGGAGAGATATTGATTTGCTTTACAGTCAATTAAGTTACTTATTTGGAAAAGTAATATGTGCAAAACCAAGATCTTCAAGAGGTTCTTCTTTGGAATCCTTCATTGTTTGTCTTGACTATAAACCAGACCCAAATTGGAACCCTTCTCTTGATTTAAATAAATCTACTGAAGAGTTTTTTGAAAATGCTGGAATTGGTAAATCTAAGAATCTTGAATTTTTAGATCTACCTAACGACGAAAGACATATAGCCAACTTTATTGCATGTGGTGATTTGAATGATACTGATTCAGATGCCACTTATACATTGGAGGGTAGAAGAGTTGTATTAGATCCAATTCAAATGCCTACATCACCACCTTATAAACAAGCTCTTGAAATGAAAAGAAGAGGTGATTTGGTAAGGACCAGAAAGTAAATAGATCATTTAATGTGTATATTAGTATTTATAGAATTTAATTAGTTTTCAATCTTTTCTTCACCTTTAACGAAATCATCAGGTTTCAAAGTTGGGAATAATAAGACTTCTCTAATGGTATTAGAGTTGGTTAAAAACATGGCTAATCTATCAATACCACAACCCCAACCGGCGGTTGGTGGTAAACCGTATTCTAAAGCATTACAGAAAGTTTCATCAACCATTTGAGCTTCATCATCACCTTGAGCCTTTTGTCTTGCTTGTTCTTCGAATCTAGCTCTTTGGTCAAATGGATCATTCAATTCAGTGTAAGCATTACAAATTTCCTTAGTAGCAACGAAAACTTCAAATCTTTCACACAAACCTGGAATAGCTCTGTCTCTCTTAGCTAATGGAGACATCATTTGTGGGTGACCGAAAATGAAGGTTGGGTTAATAGAAGCATCTTCTAATTCACCAACCAATTTGTCCAACATTCTAGCGTTAGTTAATGGAGGAGAACAGTCAAGCTTGTTATCGATAAGAATTTGTTTTAAGAACTTACCAGTTTCTTCAGTATGTAATTGATCACCTGGTGGGAATTTAACATTGTAGACTTTTTCTAATTCTTCAATCATGTTAACTCTCTTCCATGGTCTAGAAAAGTCCAAAGTTAAAGTTTCACCATCTGGTCCATCAGGTTGATAATCAACCTTATAATCACCAGTAATCTTTTTAACCATTTCACTGAATAATAATTCAGTCATGTCCATTAAATCATACACATCAGCGTATGCCTGATAGAATTCACAGGTGGTGAATTCTGGGTTGTGGGTCATATCAATACCTTCGTTTCTGAATTGTCTTCCAATTTCATAAACTCTGTCCATACCACCAACAACTAATTCCTTTAAGAATAATTCAGGAGCAATTCTCATGTACATATCCATACTCAAATCGTTGTGGTGAGTGATAAATGGTTTGGCGGTAGCACCTCCAGCAATAACGTTCAAGATTGGAGTTTCAACTTCAATAAAATCTCTGTTGTCCAAGAAACTACGGATATACTTAATGATTTCACTTCTAACCTTGAAACGGTCTCTAACACTATCATTAACAATTAAATCCAAATAACGTTTTCTGTATCTTTGTTCTTGATCCTTAAAACCATAAAATTCAGTTGGTAACATGTGCAAGTTTGGAGTTAATAATTGAACAGTCTTAGCAAAAACTGAAATTTCACCTTCACCACCTTTGGCTGGGTTGGTTCTACCTGGGTATCCAACAACACCCACAATATCACCTCTTCTTAAAAGATCGTGCATGTTTTCGTAAGCTTCATTACTTGGAGCGTCTTGAGCTTGAGCCATTACTTGGACTTGAACACCATCACCTTTTAAGATGTAAAATTTTAATTTACTACCACTTTCTCTCTTACCCATGATTCTACCAGTGACAGCAACTTCAACATCAGGCAAAGTTTCACCTCTCTTTAATTCACCATATTTTTCAAGGAATTGAGGTAATTGTAAAGTTCTGTGAAATTTATGAGGGTATGGGTCTAAAGCAGTTGGGTCATCCAAGTTCTTTTGTCTCAATTCCTTAACTTGACGACTTCTAATTTCATAATATTGATTTGGATTTAAATCAGCTAAAGCATCTTTTTTAGCAGGCTTTGGCTTGTTAGTATTTTGAGCGGCTTTAGCAGCTTTTTTAGCTTCAATAGCTCTAATTTTTTGTCTCTTTTTCAATTCAGATTTAGAAACGTATTCTCCAGTAACTTCATCTAAATGTGTCTTTTGGAGTTGATCTCCAACTTGATTAACATCTTCTTGAGCAGACATATTCGTGAAAATTTTCTTCAGTAAAATTCACTTATTTCGCGACCCGCCGAAGACATTAAAAATTTTTCAAGCATTTAATAAGATCATAGATTGAGTCATACAAAAAATGGCTACTAAATCAAAGCAATATACTGAACCTAGTGCTACTACTATTCAGATCGAATCAAGTGCTTTGTTGTCTTTAGTAAGACACACTTCAGAAAATTACCCAGCTCTTTACAGTGGTCCTCTCTTTGGATTTGAAGATGATGAAGGTGCTGTATCTATAAGTCATGTTCATCCTTTCCCATACCCTGATCAGTTTGAAGGTGGTTCTTTGAGATCAAGAAGTGGTGCTAGATATCATCAAGAAATTTTGGATTCCTTAAAAACTTTAGGTTACGGAATCGAATTTCAAGGTTGGTTTCAATCTACCTTATCAGGTAATTTTATAACTGCTCAATTAGTTGAAGCTTTAGCTCAACAACAATTAACAAACAAGAATACATTCATTTTAGTACACAACATGTCATCTATTGGTAAAGAACTTGATTTAAAAGCTGTTCGTTTAACCAAGAATTTTTTCCAAACTTACTTAGATGGCAAATGGAAGCTGAAAGATTTAGAAGCTAACAAATTATCTTTCTTGAATATTTTTGAAGAAATTCCTTTGAAAATTAACAATCAAGCTTTAACAAGTGTTTATTTAGCAGATCAATTAAATCATGAAACCAAGAGTGCTAGTGAATTTGACATGTTAAATTTAACTGCTAATCATAATTTAACTGCTAAATTATTAGAAAGTTTATCAGGACAAATCGATTCATATAATTTTGACCAAACAAATTTCAACTACTACCAAAGAATGTACCAAAAAGAGAACTCTAAAATTTTACAATGGAAACAAAATCGTCGTTTAGAGAATTTGGAGCGTGGAAAAATCGGAGAAAAAGAGTTGGACATCAATGAATGGAATCAACATTTTAAGTTACCTACAGAACCATCCCGTTACAACAATATGTTATATTCTAGTGCGATTGATAATTTGGCTGATGATTTATTAAAGAAATGTGATGAAGAATTAATCAAGAGCTTTGCAATCGAGGGAAAGTTGACTAATGAATAGACGTATTTAATATATATCGATGACCCAGTAAAAATGTTTTTGTATTTCCCCTCCTCCGGCGTTAACAATTGCAGCCACTTATAGCTTAACTACGTAATCATTGCGCGGCCATTATTTCCTTACACAGTTTTATAGGATGGCTAAACCAAAAGTATGTTGATGATATGTGTTTCGAGTCTTACTAACATCTATAGTATATTCTTCTTGTGAGACATGGCGAGTCTGAAGGTAACTGTAATAAAGAAGTTAACCGATTTACACCAAATCATAAAGTTGCATTAACTGAAACCGGCCATTTACAAGCTACAAATGCTGGACTTGTATTAAGAGATTTCCTTAACCAAGACAATTTTGATGAACCTTGTGATGGCAGAAAAGATGGCCGTTCTGTTCTTTTCTATACTTCTCCATACCTACGTGCTCGTCAAACTTGTAACAATATCATTGAAGGAATCAAAGATTTACCCAATGTGAGCTATGATATCCACGAGGAACCAAGAATGAGAGAACAAGATTTTGGGAACTTCCAAAGCACTCCTGAAGAAATGGAGAAGATTTGGCAAGAAAGAGCTCATTATGGGCATTTTTTCTACAGAATTCCTCATGGTGAAAGTGCAGCTGATGTCTATGATAGAATTGCAAGTTTTAATGAGAGTCTTCATAGACAGTTTCAGTCACCTAATTTTCCTAATGTTCTAGTTTTGGTGACCCATGGAATTTGGGCGAGAGTTTTTTTGATGAAATGGTTTCGTTGGTCATATGAGGAGTTTGAATCGCTCCGTAATATACCTCACTGCCAGTATCTTATAATGAAAAAGAAAGATAAAAAATATTGTCTCAAAACCCCATTAAAGACGTGGGATGATCTTGATGACGAAGAAATAGATAATGGTGAAGAAGTGGCCAAAGAAGTAAGAGATGAAGTTACATTTAATAGTGCTAACAAGATCAATAATGTCGAAGATCTTGATGTTAGAGGAATAATTGAAGCACAGAAAAATGCTATTAGACTGCTGAAAGCTAAAGATCGTCAAATTAAAGAAGCTTTCAAAAAAATTTGTGTTCGTGGTAATGGATATACAGATAAAAGAATTTCAAGGTTCAAGTATGATAACCAGAGTGAAATGAATAGCGAAGATCTGTTATTGTGATTATTTATTAGAGTTAATATATATATTGGGTTAGCCGGAACACGCTTTTTCAAATACGTAACTTTACCGTGAAAACGCACCAAAGGCCTGTCTAGTAGACTAAGGAAGATTAGTAGACCAAGGAGAACGATGGGATCAATGATCTAGTATGAAATTGGTTCATTAAATTGCTCCTCGGAGATGTAACGGTGAATCCACTACACCTCGAATGCTAGCAATTGACAACAGATCATAAAGCTTGTTGAGCTCCGAGAAGTGAAATGAACAATTAGCCCTAAAAACTCAAAAACCAGACACTCAAAAAGCAAACACTCAAAACATTCAACATTGAACACTTCATTACTTGAATACTTAAATACTAAAACAATCCTATATACTTCAATCGGACTAAAGCACTACAGATCGACCCGGACTCTTGGACTCTAGGTCCATAACACCCCCAGACACCCGACTCATCATGTGCTTCGTAAGCCGCAAATACTGCGAATACCAATCCTCAATCGGGTGGTCGGATGATGTTCGTCCTTGCGCGATACTAAAGTATTTAAGACATAAAGTCCCCGGGAATTTTATCAATATCAATATCAATTATTAAACATGGCTCGTCAATTCTTCGTTGGAGGTAACTTCAAAATGAACGGTACCAAAGAATCCGTTTCCCAAATTGTTGAAAATTTAAACAAAGCTGATTTACCAGAAAATGTTCAAGTGGTTATTGCTCCTCCAGCTCCTTACCTTGCATTAGCTGTTGAAAAGAATACCCAAAAGACAGTTGAAGTTTCTGCTCAAAACGTTTACACCAAGGCTTCTGGTGCTTACACCGGTGAAATTTCAGCTAATCAAGTGTTAGATCTTGGTGCTAAATGGACTTTAACTGGACACTCCGAAAGAAGAACTATCATCAAAGAAAGTGATGAATTTATTGCTGAAAAGACTAAGTTTGCTTTGGAACAAGGTGTTTCTGTTATCTTATGTATTGGTGAAACCTTAGAAGAAAGAAAAGGTGGTATCACTTTAGATGTTTGTGCTAGACAATTAGACGCTGTTTCTAAAATTATCTCTGACTGGTCTAAAATCGTTGTTGCTTACGAACCAGTTTGGGCTATTGGTACTGGTTTAGCTGCCACTCCAGAAGATGCTCAAGAAACTCATAAGGGTATTAGAGAACACTTAGCTAAGACCATTGGTGCTGAACAAGCTCAAAAAGTTCAAATCTTATACGGTGGTTCTGTTAATGGTAAGAATGCTCCAGAATTTAAGGACAAGGCTGATGTTGATGGTTTCTTAGTTGGAGGTGCTTCTTTAAAGCCTGAATTTGTTGATATCATCAAGTCCAGATTGTAAGTAAATAGTGAATAAGCTGATTATCAGTGAAAAATACACGCAATTCAAAAGTAATGTGAATTGGAATAAATCTTTTAAATAATTGATCTAATTGACACCCGAAATCAAATAACAATGCCCTAGGGGGATAAACTTTCCTTGTTTATCTACAATAGTTGCGAATGCTTAAATAGCTCATCTTCTATAAATTTCTATACCCGAATTGCGCGCAACTAAAAACAGTATAAGTACCCCGGCGTTAGGTTATACACTTTGATAAACTATCATCATGACCATTATTATAGGTTCATTGTATGTATCATCACTTTTGTTTTTACAAATGTATTACTAACATTACAGATTCTTACCCTATACGGTACAATTTGAAGTAGGACCCCAAGATGACTATTCACTGTATGAATCAGATAATATTGATACTGCCCCACGTTCAAAAAGAACAAGCATTTCTGCAACAAGACCCTTATCTATACCGAGAAGCTCCATCTTGCCTTCTCTTAGCATCACCAATTCCAACCACATATCTCCCAGTTCTTCCCCAGGCCGCAACCCGGGCAGAACCTCAGTTGCATCTGATAGAAATCTGGAATCAGTAGAAGAATTCTTCCTTAAAGGAAACGATAATTTTACCAAATCTGCTCAGGATCTCTTCGCTGAAAATGTTTCTGATAAGCTTAGACCTCAATATATTCAACCTAAATCAACTGTTGGTAAAAAAATGGAGAGTTCGGTTACTGAACCTAAAAAGAAGACCGATGACTTTGGATTGCCATCTTTAAAAATTAGCAGATCCGGTACAAACTTGGCATCCCTTCAGTCTCTGCACTCCAACTCAGTTCATAACGTGTCTACACCTTCACCAGGTCTAGAATCAAGTTCACCAAATCCAAGAGTTTTATCCTCTTTAGCCAGATCAGGACTTTCAATGTCATTGAAAAACAACAGTTCTACCTCAGTTATTGATCCAATTATTGAAGAAGACGCAGAGGAAAATTCTAGTGGTCTTTTTGAAGTCGATAGTGACGACAATGGTGACTGGGATAATGACTTTAATGAACTCACCAACCCAAGATCGAAGATGAAGTTAGCTCCTTTTGGTGGCTTCTCCAATCCTCAATTGGAACAAGGTGTTATCTCAAACACCAATATCTTTGAGAAGAGTCCTTGGAAAGTCCTTTTTGCTGCCAAAGGTAATGGTTCTTTGATCAAAGCTGTTAAAATGGCAGCTGATGAAAATATCATTCATAAAAGGAAATGGGTTGGTACTTTGGCTATGCCAAGTGATGAAGTTCCACAACATGTAATCGATGATATAACGTCTACTCTCGTACAAAACTATCATTCTGAACCTGTTTTCCCAAGTGACTTGACATTCTCTGGTCACTATAAATCGTTTTGTAAACAAGTTTTATGGCCTACTTTACATTATGAGATCCCTGATAATCCAAAATCTAAAGCCTTTGAGGACCATTCATGGACTTATTATAAAGCCTTGAACCAACTTATAGCCGATAGAATTGTCGAGGTGTATAAGAAGGAAAATGGTGATTTAGACCCTAATGACCCCGAGAACATGATTTGGATTCACGATTACCATTTACTTTTAGTGCCTCAAATGGTGAGAGAAAAGTTGCCCAATGCTAAAATAGGACTTTTCCTTCATGTATCTTTCCCATCTTCCGAAGTTTTCCGTTGTTTGGCTCAAAGACAAGCCTTACTTAAGGGTATGTTGGGAGCAAATGCTATTTCTTTCCAAACTGAAGAATACGTGAGGCACTTCCTCCAAACATCTTCCAGATTACTTTTAGCTGACACAAATGAATATGGTATTACATATGATGGAAGATTCACGATGGTAAATACCATTCCCGTTGGAATTGATGCTAAGAGTTTAGAGAAGACCCTATGCTCCAACAATGTTCAGCTCTGGAGAAATAAGATAAGGGAAAGATGGAACAACCAAAGATTAATTGTTTCGAGGGATAAGTTGGACAAGTTAAGAGGAATTAAAGAAAAGCTTTTGGCGTACGAAATGTTTCTCAAGAAACACCCATCTTTCATAAAAGATACCGTGTTGATCCAAATTTGCATAGGTAGTTCATCAGGTGAAGATTATGCTGCAGAGGTGATGAAAATTGTTGGAAGAATTAATTCTATGGCTGATAATCTTTCTATCAGTCAACCCGTTGTATTACTTCAACAAGATATTACCTTTGACCAGTACTTGGGATTACTTATAGAGGCAGATCTTTTTGTTGTGTCTTCTATGAGAGAAGGTTTGAATTTGACATGTCATGAATACACCATTGCATCGTCTAAGAAACATTCACCTTTAATGTTGAGTGAATTTACAGGATCTTCCAGACTTTTGGGAACTAAAAAAGGTGCTCTTTTGATAAATCCATGGGATATCAAAGACTTTAGTGAAAAGTTTTACGCAGCATTAAGTATGACTAGCCAGGAAAAGTCAGAAAGGTGGGCAAACTGTTATGAAGTTGTCTCTCAGCACGATTACAAGTGTTGGATCAGAGGATGCATTGGAAGTATTGATGAAGCATGGAAAATTAACCACCAACGTAATGCTAACTATACAACTACTTTCACCAAGTCTCGCTTCGAAGAGTTCTATAATGAATCTGAAAATGGTAAAAGACTTTTCTTCATCAATCTTGACACTGCTTCCAATGCTGTTCGTTTGGAAGATGGAAAAGTCAATGTTCCTGGATCTTTAAAAACAGGTGATGTCAAGAATTCAGAAATTTTGGCACCCTCTCACATTGGAGCTCTTTTGAATGATCTTTCTCGTGAACCCAAGAATCAAATCTTCTTGTGTAGTTACTTGAAGAGACAAACTCTTGATACGATGTACAGGAGATTGTATCATATTGGTCTTGTTGCTGAGAATGGGGCATTCATTAAATTACCAGGAAGCAAATCATGGCTTTCAATTGTTGACGAACAGGAAACTGGGAAATGGATGCCTCAAGTCAAGCAATTAGTAGAAGCTAAAGTCGAAAGATTGACTGGATCTAAAGTAGATGTGGAAGAATGTACTTTGATTTTCAACCCAGGAACAAGCTTTTATGAAGACAGAGGAAGATGTGTTGATCATATGGGTGATTTAATTCAGCATGTTAATGAACTCTTTGATGATAAAGATAGTGTACATGCATTCATAATAAGAAATAATGTGGTTGTTCAGCAAAATCAATTGAGCTTGAGAGCTTTGAACTTTTTGATTAACTATTACAACCATAATTCTACCAATGATTTTGGTCCTAGAGAAGTCAATGATTCCGCTACATCTACTCCAGTTAAAGAAAAGCGTCCTTCATTCGACGGTAATGACAGTGAAAAACTATCAGCCCTTTTCGTCAGTGGAGGAACAACTCTTATTGATGAGCCAAACTTCAACCTCGGTAATACATTAAGAAAGCAACAAATAATTCCAAATGTTTTGACTATTGCTGCTTTGGATAATGATTGCAAAAGTACAAGTGCCGAATATGGTGTTTCAGGTAGAAACGAATTATTGAGTATCCTCTCTACAGCCTTCTCTAATTTACGTAGTTAATAATGAATAAATAAAGAAAATGACGTCATATTCATAACTATACAATAAATTATTAGAACTGGTTATCTTTATAACTGGCCATCACCACTCCATTAAAATCCTCAAGACTTTGTAATAGAGCATCTTCATCACCACCAGTTAAAACCGAATACTTATTCCAGTAGTATTCATTAAATTCGTTTTCTGTAACAAAATTCGAATCTTTAGGTCTATTAACAACCCAAAGACTCTCCTTTGATCTCTTATGGGTTTCTCTATCATCATCCATACGTAAAAGAATTTGCTTTTTAGACAATTCGTTTGGGTCATGCTGTCCGTCAACTCGGAAACTAAACATCTCATGTTCAGTAACATCTTCTTCAACAGGTGGTTGATGTTTTAGAAGTCTGAGACGTTCATAGTAGCTTTGTTTTCTTTTCTGTATGAGAAGCTTCCATGATTGCACCAATGGATCTAATTCTTTTGAAACTGGATTGAGTTCATCCAATTTTATTTCAGGATATGGGACGTTCAAGTCAATATTTTGTTGATCATTTTCATCGAAAACATCAGCCTTTAACGATGAAAACTCCTGCTCAAATCCCACAAAGTCAAACTTCAAAGTCCTCGATATATTTCGAAGACTATTGAATACACTATGTAAATTATATGAATTTGAGCTTGGTAAGGTAGATAATAATATTTTTGGGAGCAGATTTTTCACATTTGATATATAAGGATACGAGTAGTTGGACTTAGCAGGCAGTGATATAGCATGGGATTCAAATACTAATATATCAATAAACTGAAATATTGTTGATTTTGTATTTATTTGAACGGCAGGATCTTCAAGAATATCCATTATTGAAGGGAATAAATAATCTTCATTTTCCCAGTGTTTGATGGCAAAATGTGCAGTTTTCCTTAAACTTTGAATGGTTGGATTTAACCCTCTCAATAGTTGAGAGAATTGACTATTAACTTCAAATGAATCCATAACAACTAGATATACAAAACCACTGCTTCTCTTCGCGAGTGTAAAATTTCCTGCACACGATCGAGAGCGTAGACAAAAAAATTTTTTTGCTCGTTGGAAAAAAATTAAATAAACCACATCTTTGCAAAATGGGAAAGACAGGTAAAGGTAAAGGAGGAAAAAATAGAAGAAGAGGAAAGAACGATAACTCTGGACAAAAGAGAGAGTTAATCTACAAAGAAGAATCTCAAGAATATGCTCAAATTACCAAAATGTTAGGTAATGGTAGAATGGAAGTGAGTTGTTTCGATGGTATTAAAAGAATGGGTCACATTAGAGGTAAATTAAGAAAGAAAGTCTGGATGGGACAAGGTGATATCATCTTGGTCTGTTTGAGAGATTTCCAAGACGAATTATGTGATGTTGTTCACAAATATAACTCAGATGAAGCTAGAACCTTGAAAAATGTTGGTGAATTACCTGAGAATGCCAAAATTAATGAAACTGATACTTTTGGTGGTGATGATGATGAAGATGTCAACTTTGAATTCGGTGCTGAAGACTCCGATGAAGCTGATGATAATGATGAATTGGACATTGATGATATTTAATCTGCATGTATAGTTTTATTAAAGTGTATACTAATGGCTTTCAAGTAAGCACTAAATTTATATTTATAGTTCATGGTATTCTCTATATACTTTAAGTCATTTTACGATGATCATTATTACATTTAAGACCTTAAATCTTAATTTCTACGACTAGGTTGTATTGTCGTAGTTTCGTCATCACTTCCTAATTCAAAGCTATCGAATCTCCTTAATCCTACTGTCTCTTCGTCATCTTGATATTCTCCTCTTGATGCTTGCATTGATCTCCTTAATGATTGGAACCCTGCAACTCCTCCATCCATTGGACCAATATCTTTTCCATTATGTACACCAAATATTTCTCTTGTCTTATCATCATTTTGCTTTCTGGATATATTCAATAAGTAAACTCCTGAAAATATTATTAAGAATCCAATTAATAAGGAAATAATATTGACTGCTGAAGTGGTATTAAAACCTCTGAAAAGAATAAATGATGCCACTAATGTACATGTAGTAAATGTGACGTAATAAAGTGGATTAACAATTGAAGTATCAAATTGATCTAATGCCTTATTGAAATAATTCATTTGCGTCAAAATACACAATACCACCACTATAATGAAAAAGTATGTTGATAAATGATTAAATTGGTTATTACCTCTAAAAGTTAATTTTAATGCAATTCCAAAAGCTTTAATAGACATAACGGAAATACTACCAACTGATGAGCAGATTGAAATATAAATCATTGGGTTAGTGTGACCATATTTTGGAACGATCTTATATATGGTGAATAAGGAATAAACAGTGACAATAAAACAATAGAATAAAAATCCTGGTTTCATAGCGTAACTTAAAATTTCATCAACAGTTTCAACTTCTTTATCAGGAGGAGCATGCAAAACGATGATAACAGAACCCAATAAACATATGGCACAACCCATTTTTCCTAACGTTCCTAATTCTTCTTTCAAAAAGATGGCCGCTAAAACAGCTCCAATAATAACTGATAATGCACCCAATGGGGTAACTAAAATAGCTGGGGCAAATGTATATGCAGCAAAGTTTGCAACTTCTCCTATAGCCATAGTTATCATTCCTGCCCACCAAATAGGGTTTGCAAGGTATTCATGACCTTCAACATTACCACTTCCATTTCTATTTGATGCATCCATGAGACCCTTTTTTGTAACAATAAATGATATACCGATTGCTAACGATGAAGACATGGCCAAAGCCAATCCTATATATTTGTCATCAACCATAATGAATGAAACTTGGTTCAGAACAACTCAGTGTCTTATACTTTAAAAGTTCAATTATCTGACAAGTGTAATGTCGGAGTAAAATCAGATTTTTGTTTTTAGCTTTAAAAACGCGCTTCTCCTCGAGGCTATGAAATTAACATGATGAAGTGAACGGATTTATAAAATTGGTTTACTAAGATCGTTTCATCAGGGGAGTACTTGTGGAAGATTTGGGGAATGTTGGATCATGATAAGAGTATGTTAGATTTAACACAGTATACATTTTTTTCCAATATTTACGTTTTGGCCAGCACACGCCATATCGAAGATTATAAGCCGCCCTCATGTAGTTTCATCCAATGATGAAGATGATTGTGTTACTTGTTCATTTCTAATGTGTTTATGTTTTATCAAATATTCTGAAGTGTTGTCTAAAAGGTTAGATAAATTATTTCCGCATTGCGTAAATTGATATTTAACTATGGATCAAGAGAAAGAATTGACTTCGCCATCTAGATTGCAAACTTGGATTGGCCTTTTCCAATTTCCTGAACTTCAATTATTCAAGCAGTTTATTATCGGTTCTGTTCAGGCAATGAAAAGAAGAATTCAAAATTTCACTCTTCCCCCTAAAGTTTCAACTTATCTCTCTACTAAATATGAAGTATATGGCCCTTTCTTTAAAGATACTGGATTCCATGTAAGTGTATTCCATTTAATTACTTTGGTGAGCTTTTACATTAGTGTCCGTTTACGAAAAGATTCAGGCATGTTTTCGAAAGCGTACGTTTGTACCATCATAAGTGTGATCACAACATATGCAACCACTACATATCACTTTTTCAAAGTAATTAAGAATGGTACACCCTCAAGACAAAACTTGATACCAATTTCACGGCTTTTAAATTCAGATGCCACTTTTCTTTTAGCAAATGCAATGCTTTTATTATACTCTAAAAAGAACTTACTTAAGCTCGTGTCGTTTGTGATGTACTCAGGATTTTATACCCTTCACAAAACATTCCATTCATTCTGGGAAGATCCTGTTCTTTCAAGAAAGTTTCTCCCACATCTACTTTTTTTCGAACAATGGGTGTGTCTTATTGCTTCCTCAGTAGATATAATGATTATTCCTCTCTATCTTTTTGAACTGGTTAAAAGCAATAATGGGTATGGTATGGCGTATACATTTATCATATTGATGAGATTGCAGTCTTCGGACTATATTCGAACTCTGGTCATCATGTTCCTAAGCATCACATTTATGCAACTCAGCCCGTGGTTAAAAGAGTCTCAGATCACTTCCATGGCCGACACTTTGACTACAATAGAGAGAGTAATTCCATCTCATTACCTACGGTCGCTGAAGGAAAGTCCCAAATCTACAAGTAAAAGTCAAAGAGTTCCATCTTTATATTTTGAAAATCTTGAAGTTGTCTATGATATATAAATTAGATTAAAAATCAGTTTAAAAATTCTTCCTTGAGATCCTGTAATCTATTCCACCCTTCAGAGTCTTCCCACATATCCTTGCCCTTGGACATAAGCGATCTGATGGTCAGCTTGGCCTTGTATTTCCAGTCCTTACAAACAACATCTCCTGCGCCATGCTTTCCTGGTAACTCACCTAACGACTCATAAGCTGCACACAAATCAGAACAGGCATCTACAGCTTCATTCCAGATTTCTTCATTGGTATCCAAATCAGGATTACTTGAGACAGCCCTGTAAGCTTTTTCATGAGATTCTAAAGCTGTCCAAGGTTTTTTTCTCCAGATTTCAACTCTAGCCACTATTCTCCAACATCTGGACGAATTGGTGATGACTTTTGGAAGAACATTACATACTAAATCAATACAAGAGCTTTGGTAATGGGTAAATCTAACTTCTGAATCTTTAGGGTATTCGGTAGAGGTTAAGATTTCCACAAGCTTCTCAATAACAGGAATATCAATTGAGTTTTCACCTTCCTTCATAACAATAAGTTCTTTAACAGCTAGTAAAACATCATTCCATTCATGTAATTTCATGGCCACTATTAAGTAATTTTCATAAACTCTCCATGATCTTTTGTTTTCATTAGCAGCTCTTACAGCTTTCTTTAAGGCATTAAATGCTGGTCTATTTTTTTCTTGTCTTAACAAAGAAGTTGCAAGATTGGACCAAGCGTGAGAGTTTGTATCATCAAGTGCAACACATCTGGTGAAAGCTTCAGCAGCCAACTCGTGTTGGCCACTTTCTAAACCACAACACCCGTAGAAAAACCAGTTCTCGTAGCTCAAAGGATTTACCTGCAAAGCTTGGTTCATATGTTTTATAGCCAATTCCAAATTTTTCAGAAGTCCTGAATCTGATGGAGGTGCATAGTAGTAACGAGAAAGAGAGGACTTGGCCTTATGATACTTACCAATTTCCCATGCTTTTTCCCACAATTCAGGATTTTGAGTAATATCACCAAGAATAGATACGGCTCTTGCATCTTCTGGGTGCAGTTGAATTCTTTCTCTAAGTAATTGTTTAGCATCTTCTTCTTTATCAATGGCTGCTAAACAAAGAGCAGTTTCACATGCCAACTCTAATCTTTTATAAATCTCAAGAGCTGAGTGCAATACTCCGATAGCCATGTACTTTTCAGCCAATTTCATATCCATACTCCATTGAGGTAATAATGTCATTTGATGAAGGAATCTCAATCTTGAGGCTGCTGGAGTGGTTCCATCCTTGGAAACTTCTTCCCTAGCTTGGGGAATAACTCTTGTTTTAATTTTGATACCGATTTCTTCAATTAAAGAAGTCATCTGTAAAATACCTCTTTCGATAGTTTTAGCCTTGTTGGTTTCTAATAAAGATCTTTCCCATAATGCTCTGGAGAAAATAGCCCAATTAACATTCTTTGGATCGCAGTAAAGGATCCTGTTTACAAGGGCCATAAGCTCTTCTTCAACTAAAGCATTCCCTGAAGGAGTGGTTTGTCTAATGGTGGTCAATCTAGATAACAACTGGACGTTATCCAAATTGTTCAATGGAGGCTGATCATTAGGGTTAACATCTTTTAAAGCAGCAGGTATATCTTCTTGTCTTGCGGAAATTGGAAGCAATTTTTCGGTGTAAGGATCATCTTCGTATTGCTTTGGATCAAATTTAATCTTTTTAGTATTTGGGCCATCAGGTAATTCCAAGTCTTCCAAAGACTCAAAATGAGGTCTCTCCAATAAAACTTCTGAATTTAATTCATGAGTTTCAGGTTGATCAGTGTTCTCTTCTTGTATATAGAAATCCGGTATCAGACTCTTTGCTAACAAAATAAGGTTAGAAGTGTGGAAAGTTTGGTACTTTGTTCTTTTAGCTCTAGCCCCAGTTAAAACCAAAAGCAAGCCTGATGTTGTTCTAGCATTACCAAGTTGAGGAATGGCTAAGTGTTCTGTTTCACTGTGAATACTAAGTCTTGCAGCCTCGATAAAATATTCCTGGTGTAAATACTTTTGAATCTCTGGTTCATTATCAGAAGCAGAACAAAGATATCTCACAGCATCTGGATTAAGCAACAATGTAGAAATCGTAGGAACAATACCTGGAGGTTCTGAAAATAAAGAAGAATGGATTTGTAGTGCTCTTGATCTCCACCACATTGCACTTGCAGCCACCGAGTTTTGGTTTGATGCAAAATACGATTTGACTTGTTCAGAACAAGATTCTGGTGAAGGTGACCCAGGGCCAACTAGGGACAATTCTGGAGAGACTTGAGTTACACTTTCAAATATAAGGGAAGAAAGCACAAAAAACACCGGATCTACCATTAAATCATATGGAGTTTGTCCTTCCAAGACCAATAACTTCAATGCCTCATGTTGTACAAGTTTTGAATCAATACTCACGAAAACACCTTGGTCAAAGGTTAATCCTGGTCCAGTAAAGTTGACTTGAGAAAAGGTTTGAAGAAGTGCAATAGCGATGATTTGGAGGTGAAGTTCAGCTAATTCACCAAAAGAGAGGGTTAACTCGTCCTTGAGATTCGTAACAAACTTTCTTAACACAGTTTCCAAATCTTCGGCTGGGTACAGGTTCCAAATACTCTTAGAACTCTCACTGTATAAGAACTTATCATATTCACTTCCATGAACTAATTCTGGGGATCTTCCTTGAAGAATGTACAAGACTGGATTGTAGACAGATTGTAATTCAGGTGGAACAGTGATACCTTTGGCCTTCTCAAAAGGGGCCGAAAGAATAAGGTTCGAAAGAAGCTTCTTCAACGGTTGTTCCATTACCTTTAATGAATTTTTCAGAGATGCGCATCAACAATTGTAATCTATATCTACTGTATTTAACCATGTTAACTAAGAATTTGAGATTAATCTTGAAAGCCTTTTTCTATTCTCTCCAGAACCACTTTCGGTTCTTTTATGTTCATTAGACCTTCTATGCTCACTGGACTTTCTATGTTCACTTGTCTTTCTGGGTTGTTTTCTCAAAGAGTTCCTTATTGATAACCGATTTAATTGACCTGGATCTTCATCATCTGAAGCCCAATCGATAACTTCTTCTTGAACTTTGAAATCAGATGGGTTAGGAATCACAGACGTTTTTTTTTTGAAATGTGGCCTATCATTAGGCTTCTGATACCCTTGATCCAAGTTTAAATCAATCAATGATTCTGAATTTAATGAATCACTTCCGGCCAAAGCTGGAGTAGAAGAAGACGAAGCTGATTCCAATCCCACCTCTAAATCTATCAAACTTGGCTCTTCAGCTGATGGCTTTCTAGAAGATGAATCTGTACCGGGATCTCTACCACGATCAGTCACCGAAAGATTGCTCATTTGTTGGTGTAATTGAGGAATATTACTTTGACCACTTCTATACTCTCCCCATGGATTAAAGCTTTTCCCAACACTTTTTGGACCAGAACTCTCTTGCGGCTCTAAGATCTTAGGATCTTTTATTTTTTGGATAAGTTCTGGCTTTGAACCTTGAGGAATTGGAAATGGGTTCTTTTGGGTGTTTGGAAGTTGACCTATTGGTTGAGGATTATAATGGGTAGGAATGTACTGTTCAGTAGGCTTATGCTCTTGGTAGATTCTGTCCGCCAATTGAGAATCTTGTGAGTAAAGTCTTTCCATGGGCTTTGCATCGTTCGAGTATGTAGGCTTTGGTTCACCAGGATATACACTTTCAACAGTAGGAGAGACATCTCTATGAGGAGGAAAAGGTAACTTTCTTGATGGCTTTAAATCAGACTCAACCGAATGTTTAGGTTCCTTAAATGGTTTCGAGATTGGCTTACTTGAAGCAGCTTGGAAACTCCGATCCCAGTGTTCATTTTGAAGAAGTTGAAGCTCAGTAGGTGCCAACTGATCGTTATTTCTTTCGGGTTGGTGAGTTGTATACTTTGGTTTTGGAATCTCTGATGACGAAAGATTAACTTCTGAAGAGTTGCTTGACTTTGTGAGTCTTTTTTCAGGAGGTTTGAAGTTTGTGTTCAATTCAATGTCATTAGTATCTCTTTCTTCGTCTTCATGGGCAAAAGCAGGCTCAGACTTAACACTTTGAGCTGTTTTCTGTGGAACTTGAATCACATCTGAAGGAGATCTCAGTTTTGATCCAAAAATGTCATCGGCCAATCTACCAGCTTCAGGATCAACAGCAAGATCAGTCTTTTCCCAAGCCTCTTTTTTCTCCAATTCGACAGGCAGTCTAGATTCATCATCAAAGCGTCTTTCGTGAGGTGGGCGTGTAGACTGAGCCATTTGTTGTTGATAATACAACCAGTGATTCAATTGGTATTGGTAACTTTGATGCTGGTAATTATACTGTTGCAATTGCTCAGGTGTAAGTTTTTGAAGTTCGTCATACTTTAAGAATGGTGGTTGAACAGGATAAGGGACATTTGGGATCGGATTAAATGGTTGATTCTTTTCGGTTTGGGGCTTTTCTGTATTATAGGCAGTTGTAGCACCCGTAGGTAACGACGATTTAATGCTGGTAGATCCGCTATGCGAAGGCTCGTTTCCAACTGCTATATTATCAAGTGAGGGATACCGTTCTTCGATATTATCAAGATCTGCCAACTCACCTAATGAAGCGTCAATCTCGGAGTCTGAATTCTCATCAGTAACAATGGTAGGTTTTGGTTCGTCCAAAATAGGTTCTTGGGTATGTGGGTGATTGTATTGAGATGGGTCTTGTTCATTATTTTGGGGTATTTTGGAATCCTCTGTATGTTTTTGAGCAGCTTGTTGTTGTTCATAATATGCCTGTTGTTGGTTTAATAACTCTTGTTGTTTTTGTCTCTGGTAGTCATGTAATGCTTGGAAATCGTAGGATCCATCATTGTAAATATCTTCAAGCTTTAAAGTCTTGAAATCAACTTTAGTAAGCTTACAAACAAGCTTTATAACTTGAACAATACTAGGACGGAATTTAGGATTCTCTTGTAACATTATAATGATCAAATTCTTCAAATCTCCCGAATAAACAGGTGTTGGAGGAAATTGGTATGATGCATGTAAGATGGCAATATCACCATTAGTTTCGAAAGGAGTTATGTAATAACATAATTTGTATAAGAAACATCCTAAGGCCCAAATATCTGATTTTTCATCAATTGGGAGACCTCTGTAAAGATCAATCATTTCTGGACACCTATACTGAGGAGTTGTTTGATAAGTTATATCATGAGCTAAAGCTTGGAATTCTTGTTGATTAGTAGGTGGCATTATTGCTTCACTTGTTGATCCAAAATCACAAAGTTTGAATCTATAGTCTGCATTTATAAGAACGTTTTCAATTTTAATATCCCTATGAATCAATTTCATTTGGTGCATTTCGTAGACACCTAAGCTTATATCAAACATGATTTTTAAAATTTCAGGTTCGGACAACTTAGTCTTTATTTTGGCATTCATATAGTCTAATAAACTCTTATTTGGGCATAATTCCATTAAAACTAATACCTGATATGCACCAGATTCTAGCCTCTCAGCATGAGAATCATAATACTTAACAATGCATTTTGAATACCTCAATTTCTTCATTACATCTACTTCTTTCCGTAAAACGTCCAAGCCACTTTTATCGGGTACAATAACCCTCTTCAAACATGCAATTTCTAAATTATCTTCTTTTGGTGACATTTTAACTTGATATATATGGGCAAACCCACCCTCAGAGAGATACTTTAATATAGTTACTTTATGAGACCCAACAATTAATTGAGTCCCCTCAGGAAGCTTTTTAAGCGGTTCCATATCCGATGTTTGCAGTACTCTGATTCGTATGAATTATGTTCCTGATATTAATCAATCCTTATCGCTATTGAATATCCGTCAATTGTGTCCCAATTATAAAATGATCCACAAATCGCGAATAAGCCTATGTTAGTCTCTTTGTGAAGGCACTACTTAGATTAAGTTTATATTTCTATTTAAAAGATTCCTTTAAAATTCTAGACATTTCTTCAATCGTAAAGGGAATAAAAACTTTTTCGATACCTGCTTCATCTTTAACTATTTTACACATATTGTGTTCTGTGAATTCTCCGAGCATCGCTCTAAAACTTATTTCATTAGATGTAATAAACTCCAGAATACATTTTTCATGAAATTGTTTGAAATCAATTGAATTTTTAAGACTTCCTTTAGCATTGCCAAGACCATTTCTCGTACTTGAACCTTCAAGTTTTTCAATTTGAAGCCCAAGGAGTATCTTATATATGGTTTTAGAATTACTATTCAATGCTCCCAAGACAAACTTAGCACCTCTACTACTAGATGCCTTAGTGGCTTTTCCGGTATTAATAGTATCTTTGTGGGCAGTTTCGTAGACATAAGAATCGTAACTGGTGATATCATGGTAAATGAACTTATATTTTTCGGTTTTGAACAGATCCCAAAGAAGTGGTGCTGCAATATTATCTATTGATGTAATGAGCTTTACTTCAGGCAAACTTGCCAATTGACATAGTTGAACTTGGGTCTTTTCGTCTCTGATACTTTCGGCATCAATATTATGAATCACTAGTAAAAGCTTCGGAGCTACTTTTTTTGTCTTTTCCCGAACGGATGCCATTTGTTTAAAGATTATTGGAAATGATTCAGAGATTACTCTTGAGTATTGTGCATCTCGTATGTCCTCTGGTACAAGAACTTCTGCCAAATGCAAAACCACATCTTTGAGTCTGAATGCTGGATTAAAGGCATTGAACACAAGTACTTTCGGTACGTCTTTTTTATCAAGATTATGATTATTTGCTAGCCAAGATGCTGCAAAATTAGATGCAAAATCATTGAGAGTATCGATTTTTGATCCTATACCGAAGAAACAAAGATTGAAGCCCTCGTACATTTCAAACCCCCATTGCTTATAATTGTTCTTTATGACTTGCTTCAAGGTATCTCTTTCCTTCCTGCGAACAAAATCCAATAGCTCTCTTCTTTCAGCGAATTCTTGATGATCCAAAGAAATACCAAGTGCAGCTAACAGGTTAACAGAATGCTTTTCTCTGTGACTCATTTGATCGAAAAACCCATTTGGGCCTTCAAAGAAAAATGCACGGTCATCAAGGGATTCTATTTTTTTAGTGTTCAGCCATTTTATATTTGGTAAGAATTCCTTAATGTATGATTCAGGAAGAAATCCTTTTGAATCGAGTTTTGGAACTGGAAGGGCTTGGAACTCCTTTCTCTTCTGACCTTCTTCACTTGACCCTGGAATTCCACTGATTATTGTGGTAGTTTCATAAACCTCTTCATCGCTTTCAAATAACTTATCAAGATCAAGTAACGGTTCTTTTGATATTTTTATCGGTTTCAGCTCTTCTATTTTGGTGGGCGATTGAGACCTAAATGATTCATCATCTTGCTTGAATACCGATAAAATTTCCTCATCAGTTCTAAGAATAATCTCTTTTTCAGGTGAAGACTCTCCAGGTGGTAAAGGATGCTTACGAGGTCTTCCTCTTTTTCTTTTTGGTTGAACTGGTTCATCGAAAGGATCATCTTCAATCTCTTCCACCTCTTCTTCTTCTTCCACTTCATTCTCTGAGAGCCCTACGTCATCATCTACAGAGGAATCTTCACTTAACTGTACTTCTTTATCGCTATCACTGCCAGAATCTGTGTCTCCTAAAAGAGCTGAGTAATTTACAGGGGTTCTCTTTCTTCTCCCAACAGATTCTCTAGGAGATGATATCTCAACAACCTGACTTGGCTTACGAGATTTAGAACCACGAGGCCTGCCTCTTTTCCGAGTTGGTGATCCAGCTTCTGGTTTAGTTTTCTCGATCTTTTCTCCTTCTTCGTCACTTGAATCACTCTCTATATGCGTATCAGGACCACGGAAACCCAAGATATTCAGCCTTGATTGTTCAATAATTGACTCTGCTATAGCCAAATCCTGCTTATCCAACTCTTCATCAACCATAAACGAATCTTCTTCGTCCAACACCGAACTTATCTTCACATTGTATGCCCTTCTTACAGCTGAACGATTCACTTCATCAATTGTCCTTTTCGCAGGAGAACGAAGACCAGCACGTCCCTTTGGAGTTTTGACGGGTGACAATCTAAGAGGACTAGTAGGAGGAAGTATCATGCCATTCTTGGTCGGAGAAAGTTCTACCAGTCTAGGTGATTTTTTGGGCTCTACATATATCACACGCTTGATCAGGGGCGATGAGAATATGGACGCATCCGATTGTTTTTTACCCTTTTGATCCATCAATATCACGTCTAACCGTTTGCAGCTCAACGAGACAAATCGCGAATCGTAAAATTTCACCTCATCACATCGAGATGCTTTCGTTCTGCCCATATTGTTCGAATATGCTTCTTATATCGCTGACAGAGGGGGAATGTAATAAGTTCTACTGTCCTACATGTCCTTATGAATTTAAAATTAATGGGTTTCAAATGTACGATAAAAAAGTACTTCCTAGAAAAGAAGTCGATGATGTCTTGGGTGGTGAAGGTGCTTGGGACAATGTCGACCAAACTACCGTACAATGTCCACTAGATGCTTGCGGTGGTACAAAGGCCTATTTCTTCCAATTGCAGATTAGATCTGCTGATGAACCAATGACGACTTTCTACAAGTGTGTTAAATGCTCTCATCAATGGAGGGAAAATTAGGGTTTTAAACACAGTAATTGGATGTTAAAATAATCATCTGGGTTTTGGTGTATCTCCTTAGAAATACTGTTAATAGTTGCATTATCTAGCTCATTCATCAGACATGTTGACTTTTGAACTGGCTGGAAAGAAACCTCTATTGAATCAAATGATGATTCAATAAATGGTCGATCTGTATAAGTTGGAATGGTGGTAGCCATTCCGTCTTCTCTTATAAATTTAATTTGCTGTTGTTTATCGGAGCAAGAACTTATACTATCTTTTGTATAATAGTCCATATCTTCAATAGACAGAAACGAGTATGACTTTTGTTGAATGAAATTTGTTGAAGTTGAAATAGGTAGTTTTCTCTTGTGTACCTTTGGCCAGGAAGTTTCAGAATTATGTGCTTTTGATAAAGTTGTTTACTGCGTTCAATAAACTTCTTGTACTTAGAATCGTTTCTGTGGGAAATTATACTTGAAATATTCGTTTCGTCTCTTATGTTATTAAAATCTTCCCAACGTATTTGTTCATATAAGGGAATTTCGGTGGAGTTATCAAGAATATTTATCAAAAATTCCATTTCGTTCTCACATTCCTTCAAACTCCACCTATTTATTGTCTTGACAGGTCTTTCAACTATCTCAAGTGGTGGAAACTTATATCGTCCTGCCATTGCTGTATCATAGAGGAATTCATAGGGTAATTTTGATTGACAAACATCCTTAAAAATTCGGGACATCATAAACCCATTGCTCCAACTATTCTTGCTGGTTACACACGGGTAGACCTGTTTGGGTGTAAATAATTTAAGGAACTGATTAGACTCTGAGTAGGAAGAATGCCTTGAAAAGATGAGTTTTATGTCTTTGGGAAGAAGTTCAGCTCCCACTTTAATCCACCAACGATCTTTGAAGTATACGATTTCGTGGTTTCCTCTGGTTTTGTCTAATACTTTGATAGATTCTTTTTCGTGTTCATCAATTTGCTTCAAGTCCACTGGCATCAAAGAACTGACAAAATCAACAATATTGAAATTAATGCACTGCTTAATACTCACAGTAAACTTCGCCTTTTGACTGCAAATATTTCTACCACATGCATGAAATGCTCTTTCAGCTTTTCTTCGTTGAATGTCCTCCAATGTTTTTCCATATGTTGTCATAATGTCACCTCTTTTAATAACTTTCAATCTCTCACTATAGTATTCAGGTAAATGGAGCGAGCCATCCAAAGCTGTAACTATATGTGCCCAAGCTTCTTCAAATCCAAGCGTGTGATCTCCAAAATTGAACACGATATCTGGATCCTCTACGGGATACAATTTGAGTAGCTTGATCACAGCATCTATTCCCTCATAATTGGGAGGAATATCAATATATGGCTCACCTCTATAGCTAAAAGTCGTATCAAGATAAATATTGTCAAGTACCTTTAACCCGTTCATATATGGAAGTAAATAGCTGTTTCTTTGAAGCTGGTTAATCCACCATGATTCGGCTCTGATATCACCAGTGAAAAGTATACTTTTACCGCCTGATTCGATCAAGAACATAGTTGATCCAGGACAATGATAACTGGGAATGAGCACAATCCTATACACATCACCGTATTGAACAGCGAATGGAGAATTGTATTCTACCACCTTCAATAAAGATATGAAAGACGCGTTCCTCTTATCTTGCAGTAGTATGTCTCTGGTCAATTTACTGCAATATACCCAGTGATGGAAAGATTGATTTCGAAGACCCATGAGATGATCACTATGACAATGAGAAAGAAGATATATTTTTGCATCGATATTGAACCTATCTACAGCCACATCAGGAAACTCAAGGAGCAGACCTTGGAACGAATTATTAGGTAGTCCTTGACCAAGAACCATCTCCAACTTCTACGCGTGCTGAGATGCGGCTGCATATTTCCTGCGCATTTGAGTAAAGTATGCTATTAATTATATAAGGATCCCATAATATTCTGCTCTTTTATACTTAGTCAAGCCAGGCCATTGTACAATGAACTTATCACTTATTGGGAGTAAAAGTTTACCTGAAAGACTAAGGTCATCTACCCTTGCTAAACTTTCAATATACACTATTCTGGTTCTACCCAATCCTAAGAATTTGAGCAAAAAAAGAATATATGCAATAGGAACACTTGTACCAGGACCATTTAGAAGAAGCACATCTGGGAGCTTTGGTATACTATAAATCTTGAAAAATGTATCAATAAATGATATTATTGTGTTTTTAATAGACAGTATAAGTGGTTCACCAACTGATCTTGCTCTGTGAAGATTTATGAACTTTGGTTCGGTGGCTGAGTGTATTTTTGCCTCGTAATCTTTACATTTCGAAATCGACGTTGAATCACTCGATGATATCAACCAGGTTCTATTCACAGGTGAAAGATCAACCTTGTCTAAGATCTTGATCATTTCACCGGTATGACCACCTGATCCCAAAAACACCATCACATTAGACCCGATAAGCCAAGGTCCTATTTCAGGACTAGATGTAGGACTCGATGTGTTTGTTGATGGTAGTATAAGCATAAGCCGTATGACCAACAAAAATAAAGGAAGTATCACAGCTGAAATTACACTCAATACCTTCGTTTCGTAGTCCATTCTTGAATCTCTATTTTCTCAGGGTTAGCCCTCTTTATATTTACACGTTGTATTAAAATTGAATGAGATAAATAATGTTCGCGATCATTTCTACTTAAAACTGCAGGGGTCTATAGTTCGTAATCGGTTCTGGATGCTTGGTATTTAGGTTTAGACACTTTACTTGTCTCTAAAAACTTACCTTTTTTATTTTTGTCTCCTTTCTTTGTTGTATTTTTACCTGATCCATATTTTTTATCTTTTTCAGCTAGCTGTTCCATCACTTTGCTCACTACTAATGCTATCTTTTTATATTCTGTTGGAGTAATTCCAATAGGTTTTACTTCACTCCAAACAATTCGTATAGGAACTTTCAGATCAATGATTACAAGACCAGCTGTAGACTCATTGGTGTTTAACCCATTACTTAAGACTGACTGGACCATTTTCTCTGCTGATTTCCTCGATCCATACCCAATAAACCCACAACTAGCTCTGTGGAAAATAGAAATCGTTTCTAATTTTCCGAACTGCTCAAAATAATCTGTAATCACATATTGAGGTAAATCTTCGCCTATTCCAAATATGAAAAAGGATTTGATCGGGCTTTCAGGTATTGATAAATTACCATTAAAAGGGAGTCTTTTTATCACTTTGCTTAATTCAGCAGAAACAGATTCGGAGCTCTTCTTTGCAGCCGTCAATCTTGGTACTACTATATCACTGTTAAAGTTGGAAGCTAGAGCTTGAAGTATTTGTTGGGCCTTTTTCGTATCTACATCATTAATAAGTTTATCTTTCTTGTCAGCTATTATGGCTTTAACTTCGGAGTTTCTCGAGGTGGAAAACTCGTTGACTAAGTGATCTAGACCAGCCATTTTCAATGCAGTATCACGGGTTTGAATGGGTATTAAAAAGTTCACATCTAGCATACATGACTGACAACAGTTTTTCAGGTTAGCACAAGTAGAACATATTAATGTTTTCTTTGACCTTTTAGAACCATCTTCGAGTTGCCACCTAAAAACTGTGAATGGCCTTGTGCAGATACTACATGCTTCACCCTGTGGTTGTTTAATCATACGGACGCTTTCGTCACTCCCTAAGCATTTGGAGCATAGTAAAGGTAATTCAGACATCTTAAAGAATGCGCATCTCAGAATCGCTTCTATTATGCAGATGATATTGGCGAAGATCAATTACTTCACTAATCAATTGCCTTAACAACTTCAAAAAATATAGAGATAAAGTTTGTTGATAATAAAGGTAAACTACAGTGGTCGAACACGATATAAATTAGTAGAGAAAAGTAGAACATACAGTATAATTATCCCAGACAGGTCTTCAAGATCCGTATAAAGCAAAACAAGAATTCAGTGTTAAAAAGCTCTGATATTTTTTTAATCCACATGAAGATTCAGGTGAAGAAATTCGTTGTAAATAATTCATCAGCATTCTCGTTTTGCTTTATACAACTCTTCAAAACTTGTATAGAAATATTTTACTGAGAAAATTTTTCATCTCATTTATATAGTTTTTAGGGGCGTGTACTGGAAAAATCTACATGGCTGCAAAATTATAAATCTATTGAGTATCTTAACATTTGATGAACTTTGAAGTCACTAAAAGCTTTTTTAAGCTTCTGTGGTAATATTTTAGAATCTTTGTCATGGGTTTGGTTACCCAAAAAATTAGAAAGAACGGTAGCTTGGAACAATGCACTGAAAACTAGATGATGTCTTGAATATCCAATGTGACAGTCTTGATTAAAATGTTGAAGAGATTCTAAAACAGTAGAAACTTCATCTGAAACATATTTTTCGAATGATATTAATTCTTGTTTTTCAAAAGTTAACTCTGCTAGTATTTTAGTAAAATATTCAATTGTTCGGTAATCATTCCTGTAGGAGTTAATTGCCTCTACTTCGAACAAGGAGTCCTTGTCATCCACATTATTCCTATATTCATCGAGCTTATGCCTGATTGAAGGTTGATAATATTTTATGTGGTTTATGATCTCTGATTTCAAAGTCTGATGATCATATTTGGCTAAAATATATTCCCTAATGTGAACATGAAGCTCGTAGACTGCTCTTTTTTGGTTGAATCCTAACATCCTCGATAAACGTGATGAAGCCGCTTTTCTGATTAACAGTTCATCGTCAGTCAAAAACTTGAATCCAATGAGTAAAAACTCGAGATGTTGTTTATCCAACCTGGATGATTCTTCAAACAAATAGTTGCAAATAGCTTTTAAACAGTGCATTCTTGTAATATCCGACCTTTCATCCCTACTCAAGTAAAGCAATTGATCATAATAGTTCTTCAAGAATTGGGGATGGTACTTGGAAAGAACCTCAAGAGCCTTAGATAAAGTATCGTCTTTTTCAGATCTTAAAAACCGTTCTAACTTTATAATTTGATCATTCTTAGTAACCGGATATAAGGTTAATACCTCTAATGACTTTTCAATCACGAGTTGGTCTTCCAGGTTCACTAAAATATCCCAAACCAAAGACATGTCAACATCTTCAATAAGATTAGCTTCCAAAAATTCAAGTACAACTATGTTGAACTCAAATGAGAAGTTCTTTGATAAAGCTATTAAATCGTTTAAATAACAATGCTCTTCGTGATTTAATAAGTACTCCAATAGCTTATTCATTGCAAGCAGTTTTAGTCCGTTAAAATCGCTGCTGATATTCTCTATGAAAATGGTTGATAAGTGGTAATGATAGCTAGGTGGCACCTCAATATAACTTAAAAGCTCAATGTATACTTTGAAAGCTGACCATCTTGTGTACTTTATCAAGGGCAAGATTATATCCTCCATATTCTTGAGATAGCCCTTCTTCATGAGCTCCAAAAGAGAAAGGAAAACACCATGGTCAAAATTTGTATCCTTAGTTCCTAGTAAACACACAAGTTCTAAGAAAAATTCAAAATGAGACTCGGATAAGACAATATTTGATAGTGTTCTTGCAACCATTTCACGAACTTTCCAATTCTTGTTATCAAGTAGCCCTATCAATGTACTTTTAAATTGTTGGAGATTCTCAGGATCATCTAAGAAATTCAAGTTTGATAAAATGGTCAAAATTGGAAAAACCACTTCAGGTTGATTTGATTTCGAATACTCAAGAAATATAGCTCTAAACTTATGCCTTTGGAAAAATTGGGCAGAAGATGGTTTCACTGTAGAACTAAACAACTTACTTCTTAAACTTGTAAATAACATCAAAGCACAATTCTTGATCGACCAGTTTGAGGAATCGAATTTTTCCAAGCATATCAATAAAATGTCATTGAGAAAGACATGTGAATCATTACTTAACTGTGAATCACTAATAATACTCTTGATACAGTTCATGGCATTTACTTGTGGCAAATCGTGAATGTCAGCATCAACTGAAACATTTGTTCTTGCCATTTCGAAGAGAAATTCGAAAGTGAACTTCATTTGGTCTTTACAAGATCCATTAGCTATTTTATCACCCGTCAAAATTCCAGCAATTAAAAAAGGTAAACCTCCACTTCTTCTAGTAATTAGTTGCTGTTTATTCTCAACCAACAGTAATGTTTTACTTAACAACTCTTTTGGATAATTCTCTGTTTCAGGGTTAGTGTAACAGTATGTGATGAGTGAAATGAATGATGGATAGATGGAAGAAAATGCACCACGGTGTTTGATAGAAGAAACTTGATCAATGAGGAGATCAAGATATTCAAAAAACTTGTTCTTTGAAATTAGACTCCAGTTCATGGAATTGATTTTAAACATCACATTTATTAAATGACTTGATTCCTTTATGAATCTCCAACTGAAAGAAAGAAATGTTTTTCCATTCAAGTCTCCCAAACTTTCATCCTCATCAGTGCCAGATTCAGCAGATATAGAAGGTTCAATTTCATTCCATACTACTTGGTTAACAGATAAAACAATCTTGAAAATATATTGCCAATGTTCAATATTTTCATCGAATAATTCTGCGGGAAGAGATTGCAACATGTATTTCAAAGCTGTGAGGATTCCATGTACTTTTGAATTCTTCTCCAATTGAGTGCTAGATACCTTTGTTCCGTTTTCAAGAAGAGATGTTAGCATTAGGAAAAGTTCATTTAGGCATTTCATATTCTCCTGTTGGAAATAGAATTGCAGCAAGAAAGCAAAGAAATTGGCACCACCTTCACTTTGTCTCGATTTCAAGCTGTAACACAAGTCCAAAGAGTTCTGAACAAGGAAGCAAGATTCTAAATCTTTTTGAGGTAGGATCAAACAGAGAGATTCTGCAGGACAACGCAAAAGTGTTTCAGAACTTAACTCTCTAATATCATCATAGTTATTATTGATATTATCAAACAAACACCTGATAATAATATCATCAAATATGGTCATTGAGAAAGGAAATCTCAGCTTGTTATCTTTACTAGCTACAACATCGGGGGTTCTATCCAAGCACAAATCAATTAGTTTATTAAGAGCACCTAGTGATACAAGAAGCTGATTGTAAGTAGCACCTGGAAGAAGTCCATCTCTAACGAATTGTAAAAACCAACTCAAAAACTTTCTGCTCTCTTCCACCTGATTTGTTTGATTCTTCTTGTTAAGATTATAGGATGAGTCTCTAACTCTGATTAAAAAGTTGGAAATTGTGTTTGTGAATTCATTTCTGGAGTCCACTGAATTAAGATCCAAAGAAATATGACTTAAATTACCCTTTATCAAATCAAATGTCAATGGTTCTATTGGTGTTGAAGATTTGATAGAATGACAAAGGAGGTTAAGCGTACGGAGTCTTATATAGAGATTACCGTTAGTGATCAATTCTTCAAGGTAGCTTTGAGGGGCAACCGGTGATAAGTCAATTGACATCATTTTACCAATTTTCAATAAACTGATGAATAGCTCAATGGTCAGTTCATTATCAAGCTTGGAATGTGAGTAATACTTACTCAAAAATACTTTGAAACTTGCAGGTTCAATTTTGAATAACCCAGGTAGAAGATAGATCTGAATATTTTTACTACAGCCTTCGTTTTGTAAATAAGAATAGACCAAATCGTCCCAAAATTCTATCCAGCCTTTGGAATCGTGCTGGTATAAATTTCCCAATACGTTAATCAAAAACTTGCTCGAAGAATTTGCTAATGGTGCAATTGAAAAGTTTTCAAATACTCTTGTGATAAAAGCTATGTTCTGGTTGAAAAATACCAATATATTTTCTTCCACGGGTTTAATCATAATTTCTAAAACATTTAAAACAATTTTGGAGTTTGTAAATATGCTTATTGATAGATCTAACCAAGACAATATCTTTGTTTCATAGTTTTCAAAAAGTTTCACATATTTTATCAATTTGTTAAGAAAGTTGATAGCAGTGTTGTTGATTGTAGATTTATTTGTATTATCTAAACTTTGAAGTACAAATTTAATCAAATCATTGTTCACATCGATTAACACATCATTACCGTATGTCTTATACTCTTTTGTCAATTTCAAAAAAATCAAGGCAAGAATATCCAAGAGATCGATTTTATCTTGAACAACTGTAGACAGGAGTAAGGCTGTAGAGTAAGAATGGTAATATGAGGTTAAAGTGTTGATATCCAATTGCCCAGATATCAATATTTGCTTTACATTATCATAATCATCTGCTCGTCGTATTTCACACATGCTTTAATGAATCAACTTGTGCAACCTCGCTTTGAAATGCAAAATCCAGCTTGTATGCAAAAAACTCATCGCGGAAATTGGGATCAATTCTGTGAAAATGACAATATAGAGAATATTAGATCCTAGAGTGGGGGGGATGTACATTTTCAAAACTTCGAGAATACCAAAGATATCTGAAATATACTACATTAATAACTGTATAATTCAACTTCTTGATCAAAATTTTCACACTCTAAAACCCCTTGTAATTAAGCTATGAATGCGCTCTTGCAGCCCGCGCTCACAAAGTTAAAACAAAGAAATTCAAGTGATAAAAAATCATATAAGAACTATAGCATTTCACTTTTTTTCATTCATTTAATTATAGGCACCAAAATAGAGAATTCAAAATGATCACACCAAAGTCCGTCTACAGAATGATTTACTTCCATTTACCTTGCTTTATGTTGACTACTACTGAGTCAGTATTATTGCGTATGTATAAGATAGGGGTACCCAAGTTCTTACTAACTTTCTAGAAATGTTTTTGGTATTATTCACCGGTATACTTGCTTACAGTTTCTACAATGCTGCTCAAGTGGCCAACAGACTTATTGCTTCAAGCTTTTAATTTAGAATACATACGTTAATTAGGTAGGGACCTATATTTAATATACATTAATTGGTAATTTACAACCTTCCCTTATACTTTCACTGGCCAGTATTCCTTTACCCCCGAGATTCTCTTAGCTCCTATTTCACTTTCAATTTTTAAGGGTTCAAGAATCCACATTTTAACTTCAAACTTTAAACAATGCACACCTGAAATAGGGTTATCAGCAACCGTTTCGCCTTTAACTCTATCCATGCCCACTAACAATGCAACACGTG
Source organism: Yamadazyma ubonensis (assembly GCA_030572075.1). Classification (NCBI taxonomy): domain Eukaryota; kingdom Fungi; phylum Ascomycota; class Pichiomycetes; order Serinales; family Debaryomycetaceae; genus Yamadazyma; species Yamadazyma ubonensis. The sequence continues at coordinate 665,408 of JAJLZG010000004.1, read as the reverse complement.
ATAAAAGCCACTTATCCATGCCTCATTTGCGTTATCAGTCAAACTGTTGAAGCGGCGTGCATGTAAGCTTCTGTTCAGTCGCGTTACTATCAACAAGAATCTATGTATAAGCTGTCTTCTGGAGTACGAAAACCGTTCAAACCCCCAAGATTGGTATCTGGTACGGCTGAGTCTACCCCTATAGGTAGTATGGTGAAATCCCAACTTGGCTCCGCTAGAAATAAACGGAAATTAAGCAGTATCGCGTCTTCACCTAGAAGTCTGCAAAATTCTGATCCCCCATCCAAGTCACCTTCTTCGACTCAAAAGACAGGGAAAAAGTATGTGGTTCAATGGCGAAAAATAAGTGGTAAGAAGAATAAAACATGGGATGGCGATGGAGTAATTACTGTGAATGACCAGTTAATTATTGCCAAAATCGATGGCAGAACCATCACTAAATCGGTAGCTAAAACTGATGGTATATTCAAAATTGGCTCTTATGAATTGGAAATCGACTGTGAGGTAAATTCAGATGAACCTTTGGAAAGTACACAAATTAAGCAAGAGCTTATTTCTCCTATAATAAAGCCCCTTCCTAAGTTCAAGAAGCTTATGCCTAGTCTTAAGGTTTCTAAAACAAAGACTCCACTTTATGAAAAAAGGGACGACTCTTTTGTGTTGAAAAAGCAAAATCCTACAGATTATGAAGTTATTGTGGATCCGAGATTAAGTAAAGTGCTCCGTCCTCATCAAAAAGAAGGTGTAAGTTTCATGTATGAGGGAGTTATGGGTTATAACTTCCCGGGGAATGGAGTGCTATTGGCTGATGATATGGGTCTTGGAAAGACTCTTATGTCCATCACTTTGATCTGGACTTTGCTAAAACAAAGCCCTAATCCAAATGAAAAATCTACCATCAATAGAGTGCTTATAGTGTGTCCTGTTACATTAATAAATAACTGGAGACGAGAATTCAAGAAGTGGCTTAACATTAACCAAATTGGTATATTCGTCATAGATAATAATACCCCTAATTACAAGCAAGACTTGAAAAGTTTCAATAAAACATCTACCTACCAAGTATTGATTATGAGCTATGAAAGACTATTAAATTGTGAAGAAGAGCTTCTAGATATAGACTTCGATTTACTAATTTGTGATGAAGGGCATAAACTCAAAAACAATTCCAATAAATCTTTAAAGATACTAACGAATATGTCTGTGCCCAAGAAAGTTTTACTTTCGGGGACACCCATTCAAAACAATCTTAATGAATTTTATACATTGATCAATTTCATCAATCCAGGAATTTTGGGTACTTTTACTGCATTCCAAAGAGATTTCATTAAACCCATCGAAAGAAGTAGAGAAGTTAACTGTTTCAATAAAGAGGTAATGAAAGCGGGAAGAGAAGCAAGTAAACAGTTGACTTCAATCACCAAGCAATTCATTATAAGACGTACCAATGAAGTCCTTTCAAAATACTTAAATTCCAAGACTGACGTGCTTCTATTCGGAAAACCAAAGAAATTACAAATTGAACTTTTTGATCTAGTTTTATCCAAAATATCTTTTAGTGGATATGATAATGCTAATATTCTCAATCTAATCAACATTTTCAAGAAAATATGCAACTCACCCAGCTTACTTCAAGACGATAATCTATTCAAGTCTTTAGTTCCTGGCTTTGATAAAGAATTGAGTATAGTGAGTGCAAAAATAGATATGTTAGTTTTGCTTTTGTTGGAAATAATTCATTCAAAGAAAGAGAAAGTTGTTATAGTATCTAATTATACCAAAACACTTGATATCTTGGAGAAAGTTTTACAAAAACTCAATTTGGAATTCTCAAGACTTGATGGTTCTACAAATACAGCGACTCGAACATCTCTAATTAACCAGTTTAATGACGTTCCATTTCCTAAAAACCCGGTGTTTTTACTTTCTTCTAAATCAGGTGGATTTGGTATCAATTTGATTGGAGCTTCTAGGTTAATTTTGTTTGACAATGATTGGAATCCTGCAAACGATTTACAGGCCATGTCAAGAATCCATAGAGATGGACAGACAAAACCTGTTTTCATATACAGATTATTTACAACTGGATGCTTAGATGAAAAGATATTTCAAAGACAACTCATGAAGAATAACCTTAGTGAAAAGTTCTTAAACGATTCTAAGACTAATCTGAATGTGTTTGAAATGGAAGATTTGAAAGATTTATTCACTGTAAATGATGAAACGGATTGTAACACCCACGATCTTTTGGAATGTGTTTGTGACGGTAAAGGTGATATCCAAGAGTACGAGGAGGAGCCTACTATGATAGATTCTCAAGATACAGATAAGCCTTTATTGTCTCTGGAAAGTGGTTGGATGTCAGCATTAAATTACAGTCAACTTGACCAAACAGAAGTGAAGAAGAAAAGATCTATTCAAAACTCTTTATCCAATTATAAGCATTACGTTACCTCTACAAAAGCATTTGATTGTGAAGATGAAGTCGTTAATACAATCATAAAGAAAACAAGTGATAATTTGTCTATTAGCTATGTATTTACCAAAACTGCAAGCCCCGAAATAGAGGAATCTACTTTCGGGCCTATCAAAGAGCTCAGCGTGTTCAAAAACGATGCTAATGATTCTAATAACAAAGAAGATGATTTTTTCGTTCCACAACTGGACGAAGAACTGGAATAAACAATAAATATGTTTAATTCATTCAATTGCCAGCTAAACGTTTCATACGAGCTTCTGCAGCTCTAGCTCTTTGTTCTCTCATTAATCTGGTTTTCTGATCTTCATCTAATCCACTGGTGCTAGAAAGTGCATTTGCACCTCCAATTGTTCCCTTACTTGAAAAAGTAGGTTTCTTCAACTCCATTTCAGTTTTGGTATTCAATGCATTCTGTAATTCTTGCTTTTTTGCAGCTCCCAACCTTTCTTTTTCTTCTTGCTCCTCTTTTTCTAGATCTTCCTTCAGTCTAGCAGCTCCGACTTTAGCCTGGTCCCAATTCCATTTGTCTTCTCCCAACTTATACCTACAGACTTGGAATGAGCCTTGGGTTGCACGATCCATGCTGAGCTCTGCAGCAACTCTTCCTGCTGGATTCTTTATGGTGGGGTCTGCATTCATGTTTACCAATAATACTTGAATTACATGGGTTAATCCATGAGAAGATGCAAAATGAAGTAATGTTGGAGTATGCTTGTATTTATCTTCGGGTGTCAAAGAAAAATTTGAGTCTAGGTTATTTTTCTTGAAATAATTCAATAGCATGGGAGCTTTTTGTCTTTTGGCAAAACCCAATATTTCATTTGTGTGTTTATCTGACTCTGTCACTACTTCCTTGATCCGCTCCTTCTGTTGTTGTGATTTTAAAAGACTTTCCTGTTGCTGAATGATTCTTTTCCTTGCCTTCTCATCTTCCTTTATTGAGTCTTCGACAGATAAATAAGATAACAAAGTCCATGCTCTTTTTAATTCATTGGCAGTGGCACGTTTTGTGGTGAAAGGGAACCCTCTTAATCTCTTATCTCCTTGTTTTATAGGAGCTCCATCATATCCCACAAGGGTTTTCATACCTTGAAATCCATTAGCCCTTATATATATTTTTTGACAATCTTTAAGATCCTGCTCCCAATCTTTTAAAAGCTCCCTTATCTCAGCAATGAGTGCTTGTTCCATATGCCTACGAATATTTGACCCCACAGACTTTGCATTCCCTTTGGCATTATCATTGGCACTTTGAGAACCACCCTGTTTTCTTCTGGTCGTATATCTGTGGAAAGTTTTAGATTTGAGAACTTCCACTTCTTGCTCTTGTACCAGAATCTTACGATTCAATGCATTCCCCTTGATATTCTTTCTTCTATGACTAATAATTCCTCCTGCAAAATGGCCACCTCCCAACATGAAAAGAGCTGACTTACCACCTTGTTCTTGCCATGATTTTATTGACTTTAATGGGTCATCCAATTCTTGCGTTGCAAATAATGACTTATATATAGTCAAGTTTTTTTCACCAGGTAAAAGACTTGAGCTGAAATATATTCTTGGGGTCTTTGAGTTGAGAAAAGACTTCTCTCCAGTTGCAATTGCATCGGTGGCAATAGCAGTTTCATCAATTCTATCATATAGTGATGACTCATTTTCACTGTCACTTTCACTTTCATCTTCGGAACCTGAAATACTTTCTATAGACCCTGTTTCCAACAATTTATCGAACTCTTCTTCCGTCAAAGCCTTTAAGCCTTTAGCTGAGCGCCTTTCGTTGAATTTCAGTAAATCGTCATCAACATCATTCTTTTTCACTGGTTTGGATCTAGGCTTTGGGCTCACCTGTAAGTTATCAAGCAACGTTTCTAGTGAGTTATCGAACTCCACTAATTGTAAACTTCCAAGTACATCTTGGGGTAAATCGTAAATGTACAATTTATCCTTAGGAATATGACTATTAGACATGGTTAAAGGTATAGTTTTTCGCATTCCATTAAATACTAAATACTAAATACTATATACAGAATTATGCACTACCAAATTTATGGCATTCCTTCAAGAAGTGCTCAATTTTCTTTGGGTCCATAAATGGGTGGGTCCCGTGACCAAAGTTGATAATATAATTTTGTTTTCCACCACCGAAACCTTTAATCATGGCTTCAACTTTTTTACTGATAGTTTCATCAGATCCATAAATAATACCTGGATCTAAATTACCTTGTAAAGTAATTCTTCTACCATTAACCACCTTAACAGCATCTTCTGGTTTATAGAGCCAATCTAAAGAAACAGTATCATATCCGATATCACATAATTCATCTAATGCATACCAAGCACCTTTAGCAAAAATAGTTTGAGGAATCTTTTCTTTGACTCCTAACTCAGCTAATCTCTTTGGAAGCTTTGCAGCAATTTGTTTTAAGTAGGGTAATGAGAATTCAGCGAATTCATTTGGTCCTAATTCTCCAGCCCAAGAATCAAATACTTGAATCATTTGTGCACCAGCAACAATTTGTTGGGCTAAAAATTCAATACAAGTATCAGTGATGGCCTGTAATAATTTATGAGATTCTTCTGTGTACTTATATATCCATTCTTTAACGAATCTGAACATTTTAGAACCTTGTCCTTCAACAATATACACCAATAAAGTCCATGGAGAACCACAGAATCCAAGTAATGGAACTCTACCATTTAATTTCTTTCTGGTTAAGGTAATTGCCTTGAAAGCCCAGTCTAAACCTTCTAAAACATTTGGCTCGAAGTTTACTCTTTTTAAATCTTCTGGTTTTCTTAATGGGTCAACAAAAACTGGACCTTTTCCTTCAATCATTTCAATTTCAAAACCCATTACTTGAGGAATGACTAAGATATCACTAAAGATAATAGCAGCATCTATTAATCCGTCAAAATGGTCAATAGGTTGGATGGTAATTTCACTAGCAATTTCGGCATCTCTACAAGTTTCAAAAAAATCTCTACCTCCCTTAGCTTCATGATATTCAGGTAAGTAACGGCCTGCTTGTCTCTAGACGAGGGTTAGTATAAAATTAAAAAATATTGACTCGAATACATAGACATACCATAATCCAAATAGGGGGCCTTTCGACTTTTTCACCCTTAGCAGCTCTAAGGATCAAATCGTTCTTCAATGGAGCAAAATCACTCATTTTAATAATCTTCTTTCTAGTTAGTAATATGAAAAGTTTGATGTGCGAGTTCGCGCAGGCTTGCTAAAATACTAGAGTATTTTATCAGAAATTGACGTCACCTTACAAACGTATATAGATCTATTGTTAGTCTTAAGAAGTTGAAAATTAGTAGATATATACTGGTCTAGAGTCTGAAAGTGTTTACTTTTTTCAAAAAAAAATTATACATCATCTTTTACGTGAGGATTGGTTGCAAAATTGGAAAAGAGGAGTACGAAACAAGCGAATTAGTCTACTTTTTGGGATATACCGTGTCTCGAGAAAAAAAGCGAGATGGTTCCTAATTTTGTAGGAATCTAATATATTATAAATTTTGGAAGATTTCCAACCCCAATAAAGTCCACCATGCTTATCGGGAACCCTCCAACTTTGTCTAGACTCATTTTATTGTTTTGTATACAAAAGTAGCCAGGTTTTATGCCGCGCACGCTAATTGCGACATCTATGACAAGGGAATTATAAAGAATATCTCATATCTAAAAGCCGTATGAGCGTACAAGAAGAACCCACTAACATTGAAGGAGCTCGTTCAGGCTCTGTGGTATCTTCTTCAACTGCACCCAGAAAGTCTATTTTGGGTGTAGCTAATCCCTCCAAGAAACCTAATCGTCCCAATATCTTTATCAGTTTTATAAGGTCAGTTTTTGGCTATAGGAAGACATCCCTTTCTATATTTGCTTTTTTAACAATCATTGTTGTATACATCTTATCTTACTTAGATAATAGCCTTGAATGGTCTGTATCATTACCAAATGACTCTTTTGAAGCCAACCTTTTGGATGCTTCATGGTCAGATTTGCAGCAGATTGGTAAATTTAAACATCCTTATGGATCGGAAGGAAACATATTTGTTCACGATTATATCGAAGAAAGAGTTAAAGAGTTACTTGGAAACGCTCGTCTTCCGTATGCTGAATATGATAACGACTTGAACAATACCAATTTCATTTTGGCAAAGCAATATGGCCATGTCACTTACTATGAGAGTAATAATATCGTGGTGAGAATTAATGGTACAAGAGATGACTTACCTGCTTTATTACTTAGCGCTCATTACGACTCAGTTCCTTCTAGTTTTGGTATCACCGATGATGGTGTAGGAATTGCTTCATTACTTGGAATCTTGAAGTATTATACCTCTGAAAATGTGGCTCAACCTTTAAGAACCTTGGTTTTCAATTTTAATAACAATGAGGAATTCGGACTTTATGGAGCTACTGCATTCTTAAAACATCCTTGGTCAAAAAATGTTAAGTACTTTATAAACTTAGAAGGAACAGGTAAAGGTGGTAAAGCAATACTTTTTAGAGGTACTGACTTCGGTATTACTAAAGAGTATAATGCAGTCAGATATCCATACGCATCTTCGGTTTTCCAACAGGCTTTCAACAGCAGAGTTATCCACAGTGAAACTGACTATAAGGTGTATTTTGAAGATGGTGGATTAAGAGGTATTGATATTGCTTTCTATAAACCAAGAGACATTTACCATACTGGTTTAGATGATATTCGTCATACTTCCAAGACTGCTGTATGGCACATGTTATCAAGTGCTTTGGACTTTACTGAAAGTGTTAGTTCGAAAGAAATCGATGCTGATCAAAAATACCTCGATAATGAAAAACCTGATCTTTCTTTTGCATCGTTTGCAACTTTCCTCAATCACTTCATTATCATTTCCGTGCCTAAGTTAGTAACTTTGAACATTGTGTTTTTGGTACTTATTCCATTAATTTCAATTGTTTTATTGCTTGTGGTTTTTGGATATAAAAAGAATTGGCAATGGGGATTTGTCAACGTTGTCAAGTTCCCTATTTCATTTGTTCTTTCTTACTTCGTTCTTGATTTTGCAAAGGTCAATGTGGGACAATTGTTTGAACTCTTGCCTAATTCTCACTCCACAAATATAACCATTACTTTGGCTTCTATTTTTTTACTTGCTAACTACTTGATTTTAAATGGTATTAATCTCATATTCAGAAACTACAAGATTGTCCAACACGATGAGAAATTGATTGTAATTTTGCAAATATCTTTCATCTACTGGATTATATTAATTGTTTCAACCGTAAGATTATCCCATAATAGATTTGGAAATGATCACACAGGTGAAGCATTAATCTCGGTCTTATTCCTTGTTCAGTCTATTGGTGCTTTATTTGGACTTTTAGGATGGGTGTTTAAGGCATCTAGACGTGAATTGGCCTACGAGTCACTTGATCCAAGTGCTCAACCTTTACTTGTTTCTCAAAATGATGAATATGGAGCAGCTGAAGGTGACCATGCTGGTTCTGATGAATCATCTTTGATCTCTGAAGATGTACACGTTACACATAAGAAACCATCATTGATTCAAAAGACTTTCAGTTACGATTGGCTCATTCAATTTTTGATTATTGTTCCAGTTCCTTTATTACTAATCTACAATAATTCATGGTTGATTTTATCAGGTATCAACAAGTCCCTTCAAGAGTCTTATCAGAGCGAATTGCTTATTTACAATCTCATCAAGTACTCTGCAGCTGCTATTGTCTTGCCACTTTTACCGTTCATTTTTAAACTTAACCGTCACATAATCTACATCGTCATTTTTGGAACTATCTTAAACTTTGGTCTTTTCTTGGTCAGAAGTCCTTTTGACCTTGAGAATCCATTGAAGTTGAGATTCATCCAAAGAGCAGACTTGAACCTGTCTTTCACTGAATCTAAGGTTGTGGTTAAAGGAAGAAATGGATCAGGCTTTCAGAATATCTTGGCAGATATTCCTTCGGTGAAACAATCTGGACAGAATATTTCATGTGCTCAGATAGTGGATGGTGTAGTTGATTGTGGATACAACACTGATTTGAGTCCATTATTGCTCGCTGATTCTTCTAACTTTACTGATTACTTGAGCATAGATATTTTGAGAAATTCAAGCTCAAATGATTATCCATACAGTTTATTAACCGGAGAAATCAGAATAAAAGCTAATAAAAGTAGCTCATGTAGAGTCACCTTTGATTCTTCAAAGTCAAAAGACTTACCAGTTAAGACTGTCATATACTATAAAAATGAAACTACAGCTAATGATACTCAGTTAGGGGTTCTGTCAGTTCCAGAAGGGTTCTCAGTGGATAAAGACGGGAACTATGTTTTTAAGGATCTTGACGGAATTCCTCTTATTGAGCTTAACAAACTTGATACCAAAAAATCCTATCATCTTGCATTCCAATGGTTACCATCACTCTTGGACTTACAAGAAGATACTTTCCAGAAGAATAGTTTGAAAGTCGATATCGAATGTTTCTGGAGTGATTTGGGAGAAGGAAATATTTTGGTGCCAGCCTACAGAGAACTTAATCATTATTCCCCATCATATGTAAGCTGGGCCAATTATGCAAGTGGGATGTTTTCTGTTTCTACTTCTATAGAAATTTAGTGTATTAATATATGAAATTGTGTAATTTCGCAGCCATTTTTTGCAATCAAACCACACCAATAGCAATGATATTCTATGCATTATTTTTGTTATTTCTCTTCCAAGCAGCTTTTTGTGACTTTGTACATCCATTAACAGTTCAAGGAAGATACTTTGTTGATACTGTCACAAACCAGCCCGTAAGTTTTTCCCTTGTATTTTGTATAATAGGCGCTAACACAAATACAGTTTTATATTAAGGGAGTAGACTACCAACCTGGTGGTTCTTCTGGTGTTGTAAGCTATAAAGATCCTTTATCTGACCCTGCTCAATGTGCAAGAGATGTTCTTCTTTTCCAAAATTTAGGCATCAATGTAAGTTTTTATGTGTTTTTGATCTTACTAACAGGTAGACAATTAGAGTATATACAGTAAACACTGAATTGGACCACGATGCTTGTATGTCTATGTTGGCAAAAGCTGGGATTTATTTAGTACTTGATGTCAATTCCCCAATGCCTGATCATCACTTAAATAGATACGAACCATGGACTTCTTATAACGAGATATACATGGAAAATATTTTTAAAGTCGTAGAGCAATTTTCCTATTACAATAACACTTTAGGATTTTTTGCTGGGAATGAAGTTATAAACGATATTTCCTCTGCTAAGGTATGTTAAACTATTGTTTTGCAGAATACTAACTTTTAGCATTCACCAGTTTACATGAAGGCTGTAGTAAGAGATTTGAAAACTTATATCGATGAAAAATCTCCAAGACCTATTCCAGTTGGGTATTCTGCTGCAGATGACTTGAAATATAGAATTTCCTTCTCACAGTACCTCGAATGTATGGAAGAGTCTCCTTTAGAAGCAGTTGATTTTTATGGAGTAAACTCCTATCAATGGTGTGGGGATCAAACATTCATTAGTAGTGGGTATAACGAGCTTGTGGGTGATTACCTATCGTATACACTCCCAGTGTTCTTCTCAGAGTATGTTTTTCAATCACTTACTCTATATATATATATTCTAACTAATTTAGGTATGGATGTAATGAGGTAGTTCCACGTCAGTTTGGAGAGATCCCAAGTATGTACTCCAAAGATATGATTGATGTTTTTAGCGGTGGATTGGTGTATCAGTACTCCCAAGAAGAGAATAACTATGGGTTAGTTGAATTACTTGAAAATGGTGATGTCAAACTACTTGCAGATTATTCTATCTTAAAGGCTCAATTCGATTCATTGCCACCTATTGATTACCAGCATGTGGCGCAAGCAATGAAGCACAACTTCAAAGAGATCCAGAACCGTAAAAAAGTCCAAAAACATGGTATTCCAATTTGTGATTCTAATTATGATAATATTGATATCAGTAATGGATTACCACAAAGTGTGGCTAATGAATTAATCCGTAGTGGAGTTCAAGTTAAACGTGGTAAATATATCTCCCTTTCTGACGAGGATATCACATGTTCATATAACATAGTTGATCATCAAGATCAACCGCTTGGAGTTCAAATGAAAGTCGAATCGAGGATAGACTATATGTCAGGACTAGAATACGACAAGATAGGTAGGATTAGAAGTTATAGAAGCGGTACGTATAATTACCACAAGAAGGAGAATAACTTTAAAGATGAAGATGATTCTGATTCTTATTATGATACTGATTATGATACCGACTATGATTCTGATGAAAATGACGGAAGTATTTTACTGATGGCATCGAAGTATTTATCGAGGATTTTCGGTAAAATATCTAAGTTATTCACCTCTGATTAAGCAGAATTAGTTGGCACTGTACTAACATGAAATCCAGGAGCAGTAAGCTTATCTTTGGATATCTTGTTTCCAACCATGCTCTTTGTGTGTATGATTTATTTCTTTCCGTTTTCATATAATGTTTTACCAATATAATTTAAAACCTTAAACCTCGTATTTCTTTCTATTAAAGGCCAGAAAAGTGTCCTCCAGTCACCTTGTGTTAATTCTTCAACAGGATTTGCTTTCTCTGTTTTCAGGAATCCACAACTCTTACAAGTATGAATTGTTGTAGGGCTATCAGCCACTTTTATTATAAGCATTGGAATTGGAGATATTTGTTGTAGAAACTCCGTCAAAGTATTCTCGTTGTGTTCTTGGTTCCCTTCATGATTGTGCTTGTATTGGTAAAGAAGATCAAATTCTTCAAGCCTTAGGACTTCTAGGTTTGAAAAGAAACCGGCCCCCGAGCACAATAATTTGAAGAATGGGTTGAACGTTTTAAAATTGAATTCATCACTGTTGTAAAAAACTTTTGAGCTCATGTCTATAATTAAACTTGATAGTAATCCATTTGTCTTGATCAAATCGATAGTTGATAAATCTGAATTACTAAATAAATTTGTTAATTGAAGACATGAAGTTTTCTTGAATAATTCACAAGGTACTCTCTTTGGACTCCTATTTGTAAAAGTACATGATATTAGTGATAGCTTATTGATTGAAATGTTCTTAGGTAGTGAAACATCCAAAAGCTTGGTTTCGTCAATGATGAAATTATGTAGCTCAAGTTTATCAATAATATCAAATACATCTAAAATCTTAGATATGTGATTAAGTTTGAATAAAATTGACCATCCACTTTGTGCTTTAATCACTAATTTTTGCAATTTCCTTTCTGGCTTCCTTCTGTATTTTCTTAGTAATGAACTTTCCATTTGCATATCACTGAATAAAAACTGTGGAGAAACTTCTGATACTACTAGTTTCTGTAAGCTAAAATTCTCCTTGAGTAAAAGGGCAAGGTTCAGTTCAAACTCACCAAACTGTGAGCCAGTCATGGACTCGACTTTGTAACTTCCAGCTATTTTTGTATCTAAGTTCAGGGATTTTTTTATTGGTGGATTCACAAATTGTATGGACTGTATCAAATTGATACTCGTGGACATTTCTTTAACACCAAAAACTTTATTGGGGAAATGATACTGCATGAACTTAAGAAACAGTTTCATGGTCTTAAAATACATATCCTTGTATAAAAAGTACTTCACTACCAAATTATGAAACTTTCGACACATGAGTGACACATTAATTAACAGTTGTACGTCATCTTCTAGATCCAGTAGAATTTTTAAAAGTATTTCAATGGGTTGTGAATGGAGGTGGTTATTCCCGTACGTTGGTCGTACTGTGTTACTTGCCTTTTTCTTTCTACCTATAAGTTGGTATCTTTTCATGTTATTTAAAAGTTAAAAAATTAATTTCTGTAAGGCTTTACTATCTATTTCGCATACTGATAAGTGAAATTCTAAACCCGAAAAAAGAGTGTGAGATGGCTCAAGAACAGAGAAAATTATTAGTACAATTGATGGGGAATGATTCCCTTATATCGCCTGTTGTCAAGCGTAAAATGCCTGAACTTACATCCTATAAGGTCTGTAAAAGTTTTTTGGTAGGGACTTGTCCACACGATTTATTTGTCGGTACTAAACAAGATTTAGGTAAGTGTCCCAAATTACATCTCGAGAAACATAAGTTAGAATACGAACACCGTACACAAAACGGTGAACAATTTCCAGACTTTGAGTATGAATATTTTCTCACCTTGAAGCGATTTGTACAAGAGATCGAAAGGACCATTGAAAATGCCAATAGGAAACTTGAGCACACACCTGAAGAGAAAGCTAAGATTTCTGAGGTCACCAAAGATCTTGAAAACCTCGATGCTAAAATAGGGATTATGCAACAAGAGATTAGCTTTTTGATTGATGAAAAGAAAAATCTGGTAGCACTACATCAGTCCATTAAATTATCAGCATTAATTGAAGAAAGAGATAAATTGGGTGAAAAAGCCCGTAATATAATAGAAAATATAGGACAATCTGCTCAACAAAAGTTACAAGTTTGTGAACAATGTGGAGCATTCCTTTCCAGGTTGGATAGTGATAGGCGTCTTGCGGATCATTTTGTTGGGAAAATTCATTTAGGATACTTACAAATGATGACAGAATACAAAGAACTATATCAAAAATACAAATAAGTTTACTCGTTTTTGGTGGCTTTTTCTTTTGAAACGTAACCAATGGCATCAAGTCTTTCTGACAAAATTGGGTGAGATCTGTGGTAAGATGAATATAATGGATCAGCTTCAACATAACTCAAGTTTTCGATGTTTAACTTAATTAAAGACTTACCCAAATCATCAGTGTAACCACACAGCTTAGCATATTCATCAGCTTCATATTCATGTTTTCTGATGAACAAATTCTGGATAAATTGTAAACCAGATTCGATCGGCTTGAAGATATCAGAAAATAATAAAAGGGCGATGATAGTTGGTTTAGATTGGAAGAATCCAAATGAGTTAAACAATGAACTGTTGTCAAGGAAAGTAGAGAAAATAGAAAACATCAACAACATATTGACTTGACTAAAAGCCAACATTCTTGGTAAATGATTCAATTTCCAGTGACCAATTTCATGAGCTAAAACAGCAACAGTTTCATCGACAGTAGAATGCTCAATTAAAGTATCAAACAAAACAATTTGTTTACTCCATGGTAATCCAGTGAAGTAAGCATTTGAATGGCCAGATCTTTTAGAACCATCCACAACGTATAATTTAGTCAATGGGAAACCCTGTTTTTTAGCTAAATCTTCAATTGCAGTCTTTAATTCACCATCTTCCAAAGGAGTGAATTTATTGAAAAGTGGTTGAATTAAAGATGGGTAAATAGTCATAAAAAATAATTGAAAGAATAAAACAAATCCACAAGCGTAGACAATAAATGATTGACCAAAACGATCAATGATCTTCAAAAATCCACCCAAGAACGGTGGAACCAAAACAAATTGAACCAAAAGAGATTTTAAGAAATCAACGACCCATAAACCAACAGTCGATTTGTTAAATCCATATTTTTCTTCTAAAACAAAGGTACGATAATAATCAACCGGCAAAGAAGTAATTTCACTAAAAATTGAGTTAACAAATAAGAAAATGATCGATTGCGTAATTGGACCACCTAAAAACTTTGGTAAATATGGAGCTATTTTACTCAAAATAGCGCCACTAATTGCCCAAAATTTTGGTAAAATATCATATTTGATGTAAATCAAATTTTTGCTTAAACTGTAAACATCAGTGAAGAAGGAAAATCTTTGTTTAGCTCTGCTATAATCCTGAGATTTATCATAAGTTTCTTGAGTAATTTCAGCTTTTAAAGAATCTGGAACTTTTGTTCTTTTTAATACTTGATATTGTTTGTAACCCAAAAAAGTTTCAAATAAGTATTGACCAAGAGTGAAACTAACGGTAATTGATTTCCAATCCAAACTTGGATCATCAAGGAACTTTAGGTTCTACTAGTTAGTAACAACATATAATGATTTTATTAAAACATACCTCAGCTAATGAAAAAGACATAAATACGTTGAACTAAGTTCGCGCATTTTAAACTTCTATATAACAACTAAATTAACTGTACTTTTTTATTGATAAGCTATATGAAAGAATAATCTCTAAATCTAGTTAGCTTCAGAAGCCAATTTTTCGGCCTTAGCAACGACATCTTCGATACCACCAACCATATAGAAAGCATTTTCTGGTAAGTGATCATATTTACCTTCCAAAACTTCCTTGAAAGATTTAATGGTGTCTTGTAATCTGACTAATCTACCTGGAATACCAGTGAAAACTTCAGCAACAGCGAATGGTTGAGATAAGAATCTTTGAATCTTTCTAGCTCTTTCAACGGTTAACTTGTCAGCTTCGGATAATTCATCCATACCTAAAATGGCAATAATATCTTGTAAAGATTTGTAAGCTTGTAAAGTTTGTTGAACACCAGAAGCAACGTCGTAATGTTCCTGACCAACAACGGAAGCATCTAACAATCTAGATTTAGAATCCAATGGGTCAACAGCTGGGTAAATACCTAATTCGGAAATACCTCTAGATAACACAGTGGTAGCATCCAAGTGAGCGAAGGTAGTAGCTGGAGCTGGATCGGTTAAATCATCAGCTGGAACATAAACAGCTTGAACAGAAGTAACGGAACCCTTCTTGGTGGTGGTAATTCTTTCTTGTAAAAGACCCATATCGGTGGCCAAAGTTGGTTGATAACCGACAGCAGATGGAATACGACCTAACAAAGCAGACACTTCAGAACCGGCTTGAGTAAATCTGAAAATGTTATCAACGAATAACAAGACATCTTGACCTTCTTCATCTCTGAAATATTCAGCAATGGTTAAACCGGTTAAAGCAACTCTAGCTCTAGCTCCTGGTGGTTCGTTCATTTGACCGAAAACCAAAGCCACCTTAGAGTCACCTTCTAAGTTAATAACACCAGTTTCAATCATTTCACGGTACAAATCGTTACCTTCTCTGGTTCTTTCACCAACACCAGTGAAAACAGAGAAACCACCATGAGCCTTAGCAATGTTAGAAATCAATTCTTGGATAAAAACGGTTTTACCGACACCAGCACCACCGAATAAACCAATCTTACCACCTCTAGCGTAAGGAGCTAATAAATCAACAACCTTAATACCAGTTTCTAAAACTTCAGCAGCAGTAGATTGTTCAGTGAAAGTTGGTGGTTCAGTGTGAATTGGGTTTCTTTGCTTAGATTCAATTGGACCTCTTTCATCAATTGGTTCACCAACAACGTTAATAATTCTACCTAAAGTTTCTCTACCAACTGGGACAGAAATTGGAGCACCAGTGTCAGTAACAGAGGTACCTCTAACTAAACCTTCAGTACCATCCATAGCAATGGTTCTAACGGTGTTTTCACCCAAATGTTGGGAAACTTCTAAAACTAAAGATTGTTCACCATTCTTTAAAGTTAAAGCGTTGAAAATAGCTGGTAAGTTACCATCTTCAAAATGAACATCGACAACGGCACCAATAACAGCTCTAAAATATATGTTAGTAAAATATTTTCAACTCAATTTATTTAAATCACCAAATCAATTTTTAGTATTTTAATTAATATCCGAATTTTCAAGTGAGCGGATTTGAAAAATTTCATTGGACGAAATCGCACTGCGTCGAATTTATGAGGTCAATGAACGAGTTGCGGAATGTGGATGAATAATATGATAGTTTGGGAGTAATAAGACAATTAATTGTAGAATGATTGATTATGAAGTTTCATCACCGAACAATTAATTAATCAATTGCTTAATTAATGAACAATTGAAAATTTATTAGATCAACTCAGCCCATGTCTCAATAATTGACGATTCAATTAACAATTCCAACCAGTAATTTAATCCTCTATTTGTATTGAATAAGATTGTGAAGTTCCAATTGGAATTGAACTAAATACTTGATTGAATGGCAAATAATTTTTAAAATTTTAAAATCTTAGTACATACCTAACTTTACCAACAGCTGGAGCAGCAGAAGCAAAGTTTCTGGTCAAATTGACCTTTAAGCCTCTGGTAGCAGTGTTGAATAAATTCTTGCTAGTTGTGTTAAATAATCTTGGAAGAACCATATTAATTAAATGGTAATCTTACTTTGACCTTATGAAAAATTAAGAAAGGGAATTTGAGAGTTTTTATAAAAAACTTTCAACACAGTTCGGGTTCTGTAACTTACTGACAGCCAATGAGAATATGAGATTTTTGGTATGGGGTACACGACGTTTGCCAGGCAAGTTACCCGGTAAGAAGTTTGTATTGGCTGTCGCGCGTTTTGTAATTTTACCGCCAATATTTGTTCCGGGTGGTGCAAAATTTGGCAACTTGGTGGTAAATAACGGATCGATTATTATTCGGGGTTAAAATTACATGTCCATTAATTTACATAATACAAACTCATTAATTGTTCAATATTGTCTCAATTGACTTGATGAACCTATCCATTTCATCGGTGCTAACACTAACTACAAGCATTGAACTCTTTGGAACTTCTTGTAATTTACTTCCACACTCTAAGCATAAACTGATTTCTACCTTCTTATTTAAATCATTAATACTATTATTGTGATTAATTTGTGACATCTTGGATGTTTGAAATTTGAAATGTTTTTCTAATTTATTGATTCTGTTGGACCTTCTCGTAGATTTTCCAGGGTTCATTTTCTCTTTGATTTCTTGAATAACGTCTTCGCTTTCAGTAAGATCAATTATTATAGGAGCATCCGATCCATCTTTAGATAAATCAGAAAATGTTCTGTGTGATAACTTCAGTGGTGATGATGCAGGGGTTAAAAGTTGATCTATCGTGATTCTGGTGGTTCTCTTTTCGGGCTCTTCAAGCAATGCTGTAGTAAAATTATGTTTCCGATTGTTGTAAATACAATAGATATGTGATATATGGGTCCTACAAATATCACATAAATCTTCTTCATCTTCTTTTTCTTTATCATCCAGTTTTACGTAACTTTCGTAATCGATCTTCTGACCCAAGTCTTCGATCTCGAAGTTAGAATTTAAAGTCAGTACAAGATGCTTGGTATGCTGCCAAAATGCTTTATATCTAGATAAACACCTTGTGACCAAATCGATATTCTTTTCTATTCCCGACTTGAAATGAACCAATATAGCTTCAATTAATTTAAAATGATTAAACACATTTTCCTTCTTGATACCTTTGTAGTCAGCTACTGAATTCTCACCATATTCAAGCCACATATCCATGGTAAAGTTAACTGCTTCATTGATATTGAATCCTGAATTGAATCCTGCATGGTAAACTTTAGGATACGTAACCACAAACTCGTTAGCTTCTTGGTTGGCATAGTAACATTTGATTCCATTTTCGGTTATTTTATTGGGAGATAAAAGGGTCACAAGTTGGTGTAAAAGGTCCGGTTGTCTTTGAAACAAATCTGGTGCAGTATCTCTCATGAGTTTTTCAAACTTCAAAGAGTCACTAGCTGGTATTCCATACCATTTTTTAGTAGCTCCGTAATGACAATAGTTTGCTGAGAGGGTATAGTGATCTTCAACATGCCAGCAGAATGTAGATAACAAGGATCCAACATAAATCCAGGGCACAGTCATACCTGATATCGAATGCGGGATATAGTTCAACAAAGAACCTTTGCTGTATGGAAGATTTGTCAAATTAAAGGAATGGTTTGCATAGTACTCAAATACTGATGGATCATAAATAGATTTTATTTCATTAGGGGATGTCTTCATAGGGAAAGCAGATACTTGGCCAGCAGTTAAATTATGAATATCTGCTCCATATCTCACCTCAATATCACTTCTTTGTTCTTCAACAAATTCCCAAAATTTCTTTTCTAAACCTTGTAAGGTCATAGGCCCATATTTCAGAAAAAAATCTCTTTGGAATTCACTACAATGATCATGAAATTCCTGAAGAGAAAACTTGCGATCGACTTCTTCTTCAAACCCATATTCTCCAGTTCCCACCAAACATTTATTACAGTACCACTCACCATCTGGGATATCATTCAATCCCAAACACCTTAGGTGATAAGGATTATCACATTCATCACAAAGAAGTGTTTGCAGAGGAGAATCATGTTCACCGCAAATAAGGCAATCATCAAATTCATTATCACCATCAGGCTCAGTCAAATCTTTATCCAAATTGCTTCCCAAAAATTTTGCATAAGCTCTTACAGAAATATTGTATTCCCTCTTTAACTCGTGAGAATCTTTTGATACTTCAAAATGACTATTTATTGACATCCAGTCAACCCACCTGAGATTATCGAATCCCCCTAAATTATTTACTTGCACAAATAAATCGTAGTAGTGCACATTTTTTCCTTCAGCAGTGAAGTATGGTCCCAACTGAGGTTTATTACCCATTTTAAGGAACCTGTTCATATTTTCTACAAAGAATTTCCTGGATCTAGCCGTAATCCCCAAATCGCTTAATCTCTGCAACCTTGTATGAAACTTGAAATCTTTGCTCAAAGAGAACAAAGGCTTCCATGAAGGAGGAGGTACGATCTTAATGATCCCAAAATCATAGCCCAACTGCTTTATGTCAGGTCTCGACATGTAGCCAATGGGATCAATGAATTCTTCAAGTGAGGGTCTCAAAGTCGGACACTCTTGAATATCCAATCCTGATGACATTTTCAACGATTAATGTATAATCCAAGATTATTTTGTTTGGCCTAGGTAACTGTTAATCAAATATAAGTTAAGTTTAAGGTATAAAAAAAATTAACCCCCAGGCTGTCCTCGATAAGAATCGCAAGTGCAGCCGAACAAGAATAAGTAACCAAGTACCTTAAATTAGTATAGATAAAAAGATAATTCTTAAATGTCAAGAAATTCTGTAATAGAATTCTTATGGATGCTTTAGATTTGTTTCTTTTAAATCACAACCTTAAAAGAATCTTATTGAATCAAGTCTTTTTAACACTGTGTCCAATTTCGGAAATGTAATGAGAGTTACCAGGTTTGAGTTACCGCGCCAGAAGTTTTTTTGGGGTCCATTTTTAAAGTCGAAGATAATGAAAGATTATACAATTGCTGTCTTGGGTTGTGGAAATTTAGGTAAAGCAGTCACTGCAGCCATATTAGCTACCAAATTTGATAACTACCCAGTTAAAATCATTTGTTGTAATAACACTGAAAAGCTGTCTAAAGCTCTTCAACAAGAATTATCTGATCCAATCTTAGAATTCTCACACGGTGCAGAATCTAATAAAGATGCTGTTAAAAGATCACAAGTCATCATATTAGGTTGTAAACCATACATGTATTCTGATGTTTATGAACAGGTAAAAGATGGCTTAAATGGCGAACAACTACTTATTTCATTATTAGCTGGTACTACAATTGAAGAATTGAAAGTTTTCACTCCATACATTGCAAAAGTATTGACAAACACACCAGCCCAATTTGGCTGTGGAATGGCTACTATTTCCTTCTCTGCAGAAGCAGAACCTAAATATGAAGAATTAGTCTTTGATTTAATTAATCCAGTCGGTAAAGCTATTAAAATCCCAGAAAAGAATATGGATGCTGCAACTGCTCTTGTGGGATCTGCTCCAGCTTTCTGTTTGTTGATGATGGAAGCATTGGTTGATGGAGGTGTCCGTATGGGAATTCCATATGAAACAGCTAGAGAATGTGCTTCTAAAGTCATGGAAGGAACCGGTAAAATGGTTGAAATTACCAAAGAGCATCCTGGATTATTAAAGAGTAAAATCTGTACCCCAGCTGGTACAACAATTGGAGGTATTTTGAAATTAGAAGATGCAGGTGTTAGAGGTGCAATTTCTAGAGCTATTGAAGAATCTGCCAATATTTCTAAATCATTTGCTAAAAAATAGATTTTCTTAAAATATATATATATCCATTATTGTTTATTGTATATCTCGAAAAGATCGTTAAGATCTTTAGGCGAACAATCAACATTTGCTTTCTGTAATCCAGCATAGAAATCTTTCAATGCTTGAGATACATTCTTATCCATTAAAAGCATGGATATCTTCATCATGTTTGGAGGATTTCTTCCGTCAATGCCTTTTTCTTTAAAGATTTGCTTTAAATTTTGGACACTTTTGGTTAATTCAGGATCTGATTTAATGGCTTCATAAATTTTCTGTAATTTTTCATCTATTTCAGATTGGCTTGTAGCATAAAATCTCAAGCTTTTGACCTGATAAAAACTTGGTACTTGGGGTTTAGTCACAATATAACTAGCTCTACTTACACTAGACCTTGGAACTCTTATATTGGTAAACACCCGTAACATGTTCAACTTAAAGCAAATGTCGTGCGTTTAAATTCGATTCTTGATTGACAGTAGTCGTGCACCAACGCGCGCCTTGTCCACGGTGAAAAATTATCGAGAAGTTCAACACCCAAGAACTACATCTCTAGCACAATCAATCATGTCTGCTGAAGGTCAAGAAGAATTATTAGACTACTCTGATTCCGAAGAAATTGCCGTAACCCAACCAGCTACCACCACTGCTGAGGGTACCGATAAAGAAGCCGATAAAAAGGGTTCTTATGTCGGAATTCACGCTACTGGATTCAGAGACTTCTTGTTAAAACCAGAATTATTGAGAGCTATCGGTGACTGTGGTTTTGAACATCCTTCTGAAGGTTCGTATCAAGGGCATTATTTGCCTTGTTACCTTATCGAAGGAAAGTAAATTATCATGAATGAATCACAATATTTAATTTACCATTTTGCATTTTATTATCAATTCTTCAACCATTACTATTATTGGGTCAAGATTTTGAAGAAGGTTAGAACAGAATTTTTAAGTTTGTCTTTTTCCTTTTTATATCTGTTGAATTTGAACTATATTCTAATTATTCAAGGTGTTTACTTTCCTATCGATATGGATTCTTAACAATAACTAACATATTAGTCCAACAAGTTTGTATCCCTCAATCCGTTTTAGGTACTGACGTTTTATGTCAAGCTAAATCTGGTTTAGGTAAAACTGCCGTTTTTGTATTATCTACTTTACAACAATTAGATCCAGTTCCGGGTGAAGTTTCAACTTTGGTTGTTTGTCACACTAGAGAATTGGCTTACCAAATCCGTAACGAATATTCTAGATTCTCCAAGTATATGCCAGATGTTAGAACTGAAGTGTTCTACGGTGGTACTCCAATTAAGCAAGATATTGCTAAATTGAAAAATAAGGAAACTTGTCCACATATTATTGTAGCTACTCCAGGTAGATTACATGCTTTAGTTAATGACAAATCCTTAAGATTAAACAATATTAAATCTTTTGTTATTGATGAATGTGACAAAGTCTTGGAACAAGTTGATATGAGAAGAGACGTTCAAGACATCTTCAGAGCCACTCCTCACCAAAAGCAAGTAATGATGTTCTCTGCTACTTTGTCTCAAGAAATCAGACCAATCTGTAAGAAATTTATGCAAAATCCATTAGAAATTTATGTTGATGATGAAGCTAAATTAACTTTACATGGTTTACAACAATACTACATCAAATTGGATGAAAAAGAAAAGAACAAAAGATTAAGTGATTTATTAGACTCTTTAGAATTTAACCAAGTTATTATCTTTGTTAAATCTACTCAAAGAGCTAATGAATTAAATAAATTGTTGTGTGCTTGCAACTTCCCATCAATTGCTGTTCACTCTGGTTTGAAACAAGAAGAAAGAATTGCTAGATACAAGTCCTTTAAAGAATTTAACAAGAGAATTTGTGTTTCTACTGATGTTTTTGGTAGAGGTATTGATATTGAAAGAATTAATTTGGCTATTAACTACGATTTACCAAATGAAGCTGATCAATACTTACACAGAGTTGGTAGAGCTGGTAGATTCGGTACCAAAGGTTTGGCTGTTTCTTTTGTTTCTACTTCTGAGGATGAAGAGGTTTTAGAAAAAATCCAATCAAGATTCGATGTTAAAATCACTGAATTCCCTGAAGAAGGTGTTGACCCATCTACCTATATGAACACTTGATTCTTTATATAGGTTTTTAAGTGTATATTGTTGTTCTAATAAAAGTATCTATATTATTGTGAATATTCGGTACATATTCTGTCTATTAATTTGTAAATTTCTCTTAAGTCCTTCTTGGGTATAAGAAACCATTCAACATGAATATTATAGCCATTGACAAATATATCATTAGCCCGATTTGAATCTGCTGAACATCCTTTACAGTAAACTACACCTCTCCCATATTTTTTCCGTAGAAGCTGATGTATGCTCAACTCTGCTTTAGCTAAATTTCCTTTACAATAAAACCCTCCTTCACTCGTGAGACTATTAAAGTTTGGGGTTTTGATACTTAGTCGACTAAATAATTGAGTAATGCCTTTTTTGGATATTAGACTATCAGTTGATGGATTTATTAGTACAATATCATGATGACATTTATCTTCCCATTGCTTGATTCTAGTCTTTATTGACTGAGTTGTCATTCCTATTTTTAGAAATATATACGGTGATTTTTTCAGTTCAAACAGAGACCATTCGTCCTTTTTTCTGCTCGAGGAGTTTGGCAAATTTCGTACTTTAAACCAGTCTTTCTCTTTTTTATTAAAGAATTTTTCGAGTGTATATATATAAATATGACCAATTGATGATTTCAGAGCTTGGATGAAAACATCACGATTTGGGCTGACCTGTGAAGTAATTTTAGGGCTTTTTTGCACATTTAAAATCTGGCCATTTGAGTTCTGGTTTTTGTGATAATGACAGAATCCATCTTCGGTTTGAATTTTACATCGGAGACCTTTAGTGGTTGTACCTTGGCACTGCATTTACTTTGATAAATTGCAAATCACGCGCACTTATGTATTAAATCAGCAGATTTGCATCGCACCATATAAGAGGCAATATCACGGGATATGCGAGTCGATTCCAAGGTAAAAGTGTATAAACACCAACGTTAAAGGTCAATGCACCTGAAGGTTTCAAGTTCTGTAAACAACAACCGTTAAACCCAATGTGGTGGCTTCCACCCCCACACTTAAACTCCTAAATGCAGTCCTCCAACAATAGTTGTAAAGGGAGGGTGCGTTTTGCAACCAATTTTACCGATTACGAAATTGGGAACTCCACAGTTTTTAATCTATTTTATAAACCCACCTACATAAATTGAGAGGATTATCCACCAAATTAATTATAGAATGGTCAGATTTGAAACTAACCAAGTCCATGCTGGACTCGAAATTGACTCAACTAGAGCAAGAGCTCAACCAATTTATGCTACCTCCTCTTACGTTTTTAAGAACTCCGAACACGGTGCAGATTTATTTGCTTTAAGAGATCCTGGTTATATTTACTCAAGAATTGGTAACCCAACCAATGCTGCTTTTGAAAAAAGAATTGCTGCTTTGGAAAATGGTCGTAGTGCTGTTGCAGTTTCTTCTGGTCAAGCTGCTCAATATATTGCAATCTCATCCCTTGCATTCAGTGGTGATAATTTCGTTACTAGTTCTTCCCTTTATGGTGGTACTTATAACCAATTCAAAGTTTATTTTAAAAGATACGGAATTGAAGCAAAGTTTGTCCAAGGTAATAACGTTGAGGATTATGCCAAAAAAATTGATGAAAAGACAAAATTAATCTACGTTGAATCAATTGGTAACCCGAGTTACGATGTTCCTGACTTTGAAAAATTGTCAAAGTTGGCTCACGATCATGGTATTCCCTTGATTGTTGATAACACTTTTGGTGCAGGTGGTTACCTTATTAGACCTCTTGATCACGGTGCAGATATTGTAGTTCATTCTGCCACAAAATGGATCTCGGGTAATGGTACTACCATTGCTGGTGTAATTGTTGATTCGGGTAAATTCCCATGGAAAGATCACCCAAAGAGATTCCCTCAATTTAGTGAACCTTCTGAAGGATATCACGGTTTAGTATATAATGATGCTGTGGGACAAGATGCCTTTGGTGTCTTTGTTAGAACCGAAGGTTTAAGAGATGCTGGTCCTGCTCTCAATCCTTTTGGTTCTTTCTTGGTCTTACAAGGTTTGGAAACTCTATCTTTAAGAGTTGAAAGAGAGAGTGAGAATGCCTTGAAGTTAGCTAAATACTTAGAGAAGTCTCCTCACGTTTCAAGTGTTACTTACTTGGGATTACCAAGTCACTCAAGTCACGAAATCAGTCAGAAATATTTGAACAACAAGGGAGTTTATGGTGCAGTTCTTTCAATTGAAGTTAAACTGTTTGAAGAAGCTGCAAAGAGTGACTTTGAAGAAGCTGCAGTTAAAGTTGTTGACAACTTAAAGATTTTCAGTAATTTAGCCAATGTTGGTGATTCCAAATCTTTAATCATCGCTCCTTATTTCACAACTCATCAACAATTGACTGATGAAGAAAAGAAGGATGCAGGTGTTACTAAAGGTTTAATTAGAATTTCAGTTGGTACCGAACATATTGACGACTTAATCGAAGATTTTGAACAATCATTTAAGATCACTTACGGCTCTAAATAATTAATGTTTATTAGGGTATTCATTATGCAGTTTAAAGTGGTTGATATGTTGATTTCCTCTGATTATAGAGTGT
This sequence comes from Yamadazyma ubonensis, assembly GCA_030572075.1. Classification (NCBI taxonomy): domain Eukaryota; kingdom Fungi; phylum Ascomycota; class Pichiomycetes; order Serinales; family Debaryomycetaceae; genus Yamadazyma; species Yamadazyma ubonensis. The sequence continues at coordinate 640,343 of JAJLZG010000004.1, read as the reverse complement.
GTAGAAGAATACAAATTGAATCATTACTACCATCAAAGTAGTAAATTGAAGTCCAATAAATCCTCCATTGACTGTCAATTCACCAATATCTAATTTTCTCAATGGTTTTGAAATTTTGTAGTAGAACCTAAGTTGACTTCCCCAAGAGAAGACTTGTGCCAATAATTGAGGTACTTGTAGCGCACTAACAACTATGAGTAACTTTGGGGTAACGGTTCTGAAGTACAAGAAATGAATCAAGGCTGTTAATGAAGCACATGAAATGAATGAGCATATCACAGCATACACTGGGAATTTCCTCATAGTTTTTGCATAGGATTCAATTTTGAAGGCCTGGTGACCCCATTTCAACTTTTCAGCATCAAGATGACCTTCAAATTCTCCTGTTCTCTTATAATTTTGGTACATTTCCTCGAGATTCATGATAGTATGTGAATAAGTATCAGAAATAGACTTGAAGATTTTTTCGGTGTCATGGGCTTTAGATATGTTAGATAATTGTCTGGAGAAATCTTGAATAAAGTTACCAAACATGTCTAACCCATTACATTCGGTATAATAATCGTTCTTGTTACTGTGTTTGTAGTATCCACTATAGTACATTTCATAAGATGATCCTTTGTCAAAAGTATCAATATCATTAATTCCCGTATAGTTATCGAAACTAAAATCTCCAGCAAAGAAAGTAACCACCTTCAAACTTTGTTCAATAGTATTCATTATTGGTTTTGATTCATTGTTACCTTCTTTAACAATAAGGGAGAATTGTGGACTGGTATAATTACCGAAAAGACATAAGTTTTGTACTAATACTACAACTGAGAAAACAATTGCAATTAGAAAATAAGACGTATGTCTTTTAATAGAGGGAGTAACATATGACAATTTCTCGATGTCAACATCTCTCTTGAACTCCATAGAGTTCTTACTTAGCTTTATGGTCATTAAATGAGTGTGGTGTAAGAAATTAAAAGTAGGGGTTGGTGCGATATAAATCAGTTAATCTGCTAGAGCATTGCAAATTTTGTAAACATACCTAATTAGGCAATTCAATTAATCGTTTAACAATAAGACTTCCTAAATAGGAATTTTCACCACCAATCGCAAATTTAAATTCGCAAGCCACGACGAGATGCCGTGATCACCACAAGAGTGCTTAAGATCTAAGCAAATACACTGAGGAGAAGGTAAAAAATAATCACCCATGTGGGTCACATTTAAAGTTATATAGGTTTTATTATGGACATTACTATGCCTACTTATTCCCTTCTATCGTCCGTTTCTTGGAAAGCAGTCCAGCAAAAAGAAAGGTTGACTAATTAGTGATTGTAACATAGAATACTGCAGTATCCAAAAATAACACGAACATTGAAAAGTATAAATCGATAACCTAAATTCATTAATTTAAATCTTTGGACTCAAAATTTTTAAACTTGAGAACTCACGATTCAGAAACAAGATACCAATACTAAAACTTGTATGCCAGTAATCTCTAAAGGAAGATATAGCATATAAACCAGTAAAACTATGCTTTTTAGATTATTGTTAAGCGAGCCGCAGTGAAACAGTCTCGTATGCCTTACACAGGCTATCAACCTTGGCGGGAATAATGTTATACTGGGCACAACATGCAGTAGATTTAACGCAATTTTGGTTTATTACCAGCCTTCTACAGTCACACTATGAGCATTGAAAGATTCTATTCGAATAAATTCGAGTTTATTAATAGCTTCTGAAATTTCTGACAGGAGATGTTTCATACTCAAATTCTTTTCGTTAAAAGATGACCTTCGGCTGTTTATTTTACCCCCTGATTACCCCTTGGTCCCTTTAGATTAGTTACATCAAGTATCGCCATTGGGAAGATTTTAAATTTATCTTTACGACGGTTGTCAAGGAACCTGGAGTCTGGGGTATAATCGAAAAGTATATATTCTCTACTCTATGCATAGTGCATAGGTTCCTAAATATTGTGAAAAGAACCATTCATACTGCATAAGAAATTTTTAAAAAAAAGCCGCATTTACTTTTTTCGCAACCAAAACCAGCCAGCCTATTGTTTCGAAAGCCAGAACCTTTTTTCAAGAAGGGATCATTTAAATTGCTCCTCATCCCCTGATTTTAAAGGTTACAAATATAGAGTTATAAGACTCTACTGATATTCATTAGATGATAAATAAGCAACGTCTTTCATCCTTTGATGAGCCTAACCCAATACCCGCGTCACTAGATAGTTTAGATTTTTCTCACGCTGTGGAGTCTTATAGTCCAAACTTTCGTTACGATATTCAAGATATCCCTGGCTTGCCAATTTTCAAAAAGAACGGCAAATTAAAAAGATTCGTTGCCAAAAATCCCAAAGAAAATAAATTGAGAGTTACAAGTATGCCCATGTTAAGCTCTGAGTCTTTGAATAAAGATTTACCTATAGTACCCCAAAGATGCATTTCAAGTGTGTTTCAATGTCCTTCACCAGTTATTGAGGAGGAGGATTGTTCAACTCAGCTGGAAAGTCCTTCCAGTACCTTTTCCACAACTAGCAAAAAGAAAACAAAATACATAGTGGACAATGATGACGACTTGGATAGTTTATTTTCAAGTACGAAATCTGGGGTTTCAAATGCTACAGAGTATAGTTCACATGATGTGGAAACAGCCATGTCAATCTTGGACTTTGTTCAATTTTATGAGACCAATGAGTCACAAGAAACATTATCTGACAATGAAAGCATTTACACCAATAGCACTAAACCATCAAAAATATCTGAGAAATACATTGAAGACCCCGAATCAAATGGATTTGGTGATGATCTTATTAGTGTTATAGACAGCTTGTTTGGTAGTGATACTGATTTCAAAGTTCAAGAAAGAGAAGCTATTATAAGGAATAAAAACGAGCCTATAAAGGAAAATACGGTGACATTTGATCCTTCTGTTAACTCAGAAAAAAAACTTCCAGTTCTTCCACCCCTCGAAATCAAGAAGAGTAGACAAATAAATTCAAGTACTAATTTGCCAACTCCTATAAAATCAACTAAAAACCCTCAAAGACCTGTGAGTATGAATTTAGAGCTTATGAGGCCTAAAAAAAATGTTTACCAAAGACCTGCAAGTATGATGTCTTCTTCGAACTTTAGTGCATTTTCAACTACTTCTAGTAACAGTCTTCTGGTAGCCAAGTCTGAAATGAAACAGTATGTCAGACAAAGACCTTTCAGTTATTGTCTTGATTCTCCAAGTACTTATAATTACTCCAGGTTTTCAGCTCCAGTTCAAAAGAAGATTGTCTCCAACCCATATAGAGTTGCATCTACAGAACCTAATAAATCATCCAGTACAATTAATAAGGAGCCAAAAAGGTATGGTCTGCAACCACATACCCCAGTTCCAAACCCAAGCAAAAGTTTCAGTACACTCCCTGCTTCACCAACTACTCCTTCACAAAAGTCACTTCCACCGTCTCCTCCTCCGAAGCAATCACAATCGAAAAAACAAATGAAGATACTTACTCCACCACCTTCTCCTCCAGTAGAGAAAAAGGTTGAGAAGATCAGGAGATCACTTGCATCATTTCTTTAACGTCAAAAATCAGAAGTTAGAAACACATAGAGATTTGTACATTATTTCAATTTGTAAATATGTAATATACCATTGAACCATTATAATTTAACCACTAAATCATTTCCTTCGTAATTTTCGAGTAATTCATTAATACCATATTTCTCAGCTACTGATGCATTGATAAACCTTCCACCCAAATAGTGAGTTATTCCATCTTTTTTGATAAACTCAGCACATGGTTTGGGAGCCGTTAAGCTTATTAACATAGAAGGTTTTATATCTTTATCAATTGGACCTTGATCAACATCCCATCCTGATGGAATATCTACAGATGCAATTGGAGCAATCTTATTATGATTTTCACTCAAATAATCAATTAATTCATCAAATGGAGGTCTAATTGGAGGTTTGAAAGAAAATCCAAAAAGTGCATCAAGAATGATTTTGACTCCACCTGAATCCAAAAGATGTTTCACTTCACTCAATTCTGATACTTCAGTTATTTTAAGATCTTTTAATTGTGTGACAAGATTATTATAGAGAGGTTTTGAAGTTTTTTTTGGATAATAAATAATTGGGTCATAGCCTCTCCAAAGTTTTAAATGACGGGCTGCCACTAATCCGTCACCTCCATTATTTCCTGGACCAACTAAAACGAGTACTTTATCATTTGAACTTGTAGGAGGATACTCTGTATAAATTGCTTGAGCCACGGCAAGACCGGCTAATTCCATCAATTGATCAATTGAGAAAGCCCCAGTTGACATTAATTCTTGGTCTAATTGAGCTGCTGCTTTGGCTGATAATGTTTTAAACATAATATTAAATTAAATGAGGAGTGTGGTTCAGTAGAGTTGCGAAAATACAGATGCAAAATAATCGTACGAAAAAGATGCAAAATGTGTCTAGGCCTAAATATGTGAAAATAGATGACAGCGAATTTATTAGCACTAATATAAATTGTAGTGTAAATACGTACAATATGGTATATATTTCACCTGCAGGTAATTAACTTTAATTCATTTAAATGAATAGTTAGTATCGAATTATAAAGCTACCCCAGGAAAGCAACTAGTTGCCCCTTTATTCACCAAGTATCCTTACTATTCTTAAGCGATTGAATTAAACTCGCTAATACATTTTACATATTATTTTGTTACAAGGGATAAGTGCGTGTCTTCCTGCACACTTCCTCACGAGTTTTTCTGTCGATTATTCCATCAACAAAAAAACTGGATCGCAGTATTTGAAAACAACAACCGATACACAATGGACGACCTGTATAGTTTTGAATCACCTTCCATGGTATCCAATTCTCCTATGATCAATTATAGGAAAGATGCAAGGAAAGGAATTAAGTTTACCTATATGGTTGTGGGTGAACTGGGAACTGGAAAAACAACCTTCGTTAATAGTTTATTAAGTAAGAAAGTTCTTGCCCACAGATTTGAAAGTCAAGCTGTGGTTGATACCCAAACTATTTCTTTTACTTCAGCAAAGAACGTTGCTTTACCAAATACTTCTATTTTAACAAGAAATGACTTTAATCCAGCTACATCAAATGAAGAACCTGGTATAGCGTTAACAGAGACTAAAGTTGAAATTATTGATGGTGCAAACACTAAATTACAATTAACTATCATTGATACTCCAGGTTATGGTGATAATTTAAATAATGAAGTTTGTTTTACTGAAATTGAAAATTACCTTAAACAACAGTTTGACTTGGTATTGGCAGAAGAAACTAGAATCAGAAGAAATCCAAGGTTTGTGGATACAAGAGTTCATGTATTGTTATATTTTGTCACTCCAAATGGACATGGATTAAAGGAATTGGATATAAGTTGTATGAAACGTTTATCTAAATATGTCAATATTATTCCAGTTATTTCAAAAGCTGATTCCTTCACTGAAGATGAGTTGAAATTCTTCAAGAAACAAATCAGAGTTGATATCGAAAGATTCAATGTACCAATATTTCAATTCGATAACTTTATAAACGAATATGATGAACAAGAAGATTATGATTTAATTCAAGAATGTAAGTACTTAACAAAAATTCAACCTTTTGCTATAATAAGTTCTGAAGATGAATTTGAAATTAAGGACAAGCAAACTGGCGAATCAAAAGTTATAAGAGCAAGACAATATCCATGGGGTTTAGTTGATATAGAAAATCCAAAATACAGTGATTTCGCTATTTTGAAATCCGTTTTATTGGGATCTCACTTACAAGATTTGAAGGACTTAACTCATGATTTCTTATATGAAGGTTACAGAACAGAGAGATTAACAAAGGTTACTGGTAGAGCTAGTATCGATGAAGATAATGATGAAAGTGAGTTCCATGATTCTACTGATCATAATCAAAATTTCAGTTCAACAATTCCTTCCTTATCTAATTTAGCTCAACTATCATCTACTGGACATAATCTTGATGATTTTACTCCAAAGAATGAAAGTACATCAGTAACTTCTTCTCCATCTCGAAAGCCAAGATCAATGTTACTTGATGACAGTGATGCACCATCTATCAGAGATAAAGATACTTCATCTTTTGCATCCTCTAATTCAACTATTTCATTAGATCAATCTGCTAGAAGTCTTAACACTAATAATGCAGCTTTCAAAAGATTATCAATTGGACCACAACGTAATCAATTGAGACAAATTAGTGAGACGGTTCCATATGTTATTAGACATGAAAGAATTTTAGAAAGACAACAGAAGTTAGAAGAAATGGAAATGGCAAGTGCTAAAGAATTAGCTAATAGAGCTGCTTTATTAGAAAAGAAAGCAGCTGAATTAAAAGCCAGAGAAAAGGCTATGAAAAAATTAGCTTTAGAGAGACAACAACTGGAAACATCATCTAGACAATCAGTTGATATTCCAAGTGAATCTAACGAAGTATCAAAGGAAGAAATTGCTGATGAAACTGTTGTTGAACCAGAAAATGTTGAAGAAATTAATATTACCAATGATACCACACAAAACTCAGGTATAAAGAAAGAAGAAACTCTTACCGATTTACATTCAGTTGTTTCGTAGAGTTAATATATTTAAATATTTTATTTACTTACGTACTATTACCTTCCACATAATTCTAAATTTTTTAACGAGAAAAAATCGGGCTTTTGTACACGACTCTTTTCTGATTTCTCGCTGATTTACATTTAAAAAAATCTTCATAAGGAATTAAAAAACCTGACGCTTGATCAAGTTATAATATTGATTGATTAAATTATTAATCAATAAGAAGAAACAATACTTGATCAATCTTAAAACTTACTGGATTTTCACTAATTCTGGTATACTAATCAATCAAATTTATTACTCATTTAAATTAGAAATTGGTTATATTAACATAATTAAAATACATCCCAATGGATATTTTACAAGTATTAGAGAATGCAATTTTGGGCCAGGACCCAAGCGTAAGATTAAGCGCTGAAGCCCAATTACGTGAAGCATCAGAAAGTCATTTTCTTGATTATGTTGGATTATTAACAACTGCTTTAGCAAATGAAGAAGCAAAATCCCAAGTTAGAATGTTAGCAGGTATTGCGTTAAAGAATGAATTCACAGCTAAAGATTCAACAACTAGAAGACGATTATATGAGCGTTGGCTTTCATTGGAAGCTTCAGCTAGAACTCATATAAAAGAAACTGCTTTAAAAGCATTATTATCTAAAGATGAAAGTGCTGGTAGAAGTGCTGCGCAATTAGTTGCTGCAATTGCTGATATTGAATTACCACTCAATCAATGGCCTGAATTGATTCCATTCATTATTGAAAAGACTAAACTTCAAGAAGAAACACATATAAAGAAAGTATCTTTATTAACAATTGGTTATATTTGTGAAACCTTGAATCCGAATGATCCAAATGTTTTGGTTCAAGCAAATGGAATTTTAATTGCTATTGTTCAAGGTGCTCAAAGTCAAGAAACCAATCTGGAAGTTAGATTGACTGCTTTGAATGCTTTAGTTAATTCCTTGGAATTTATCAAATTTAATTTTCACAAAGATGGTGAAAGAAATTATATCATGCAAGTTGTCTGTGAAGCAACTCAAGCTGATAATAATGAATTACAAGAAGCTGCATTTGGTTGTTTAGCTAAAATCATGTCACTTTATTACAGATATATGCAAGTTTATATGGAAAAGGCCCTTTATAACTTAACTGTTTCTGGTATGAAAAGTCCTGATGAAAGAGTTGCATGTATGGCAATTGAATTCTGGTCATCTGTATGTGAAGAAGAATTGGATTATTCTATGCAAAGAAGTGAATTTGGTGTGGATGATAATTCATTAGTCAGTTATAATTTTGCTTTGATTGCTATAAATGATGTTTATCCAACTCTATTGACTTTATTAAAAAGACAAAATGAGGATCCAGAAGATGATACTTGGTCTGTTGCAATGGCAGCAGGGGCATGTGTACAATTATTTGCTCAAAATGTTGGTAACTATATTATCGAAGCCACTCTAGCATTTGTTGGTGCTAATATAAATTCTGCTGATTGGAGGGAAAGAGAAGCTGCTGTTATGGCATATGGATCAATTTTAGACGGTCCTGATATCGATCAATTGAAACCTTCTTTAGTTGAAGCCCTTCCTTCTATCTTAAACCTTATAAATGATCAAAGTTTACAAGTTAAGGAAACCACCGCTTGGTGTTTGGGTAGAATTGCAGAGTTGACTTCAAGTGCAATTGATATCGAAAGTGCTCTTCCACAAATTTTGGAGGCTTTACTGAGTGGATTACAAGACCATCCAAAAGTTGCCACGAATTGTTGTTGGGCTTTCATGAATTTGGTTGAACAATTATGTACCGAGGGTCCTGATGCCCCATCGACCCCAATATCAGCTTTTATTCCCCATATCATACCAGTATTAATTCAGTTAACTAATAAGCCAGATAATGATTCAAGCTCTAGAGATGCTGCTTTTGAAGCATTATCAGTTTATGTTCAAAATAGTGGCCTAGATTCTATTTCTGTTGTACATGGAATTGCCCAAGAGGTTTTAAATAAGTTGGAACAAACCATTGGTCAACAACAACAACAATTACCCACTGAAGAAAGGATTGGATTGGAGGAATTACAAATTAGTATGTTATCATTATTAACGACTATCATAAGGAGATTAAACCAAGAGGTAGAACAAGCTTCGGATAATTTGATGGAAATGTTTTTGAGATTATTAGAAACATTGGAACCAAATGCTTTAATTGAGGAAGATATCTTAATTGCAATTTCTGCTGTTGCCTCAGCTGTAGGAAGAGGTTTTGAGAAATATATGGCAAGCTTTTTGCCATTCTTGACTAAAGCACTCACCAATACTGAATCTCCTACCGCAGCCACTGCTGTAGGTATTGTTGCTGATTTAGCACATTCATTAGGTGATGGAATTCTTCCTTACTTGGAAGGTTTGATGAATATTTTGGCTACCAACATAAGTAACCATGAAGTTAGAAGATCATTAAAACCAGCAATGTTATCATGTCTTGGTCATGTGGCTACCTCAGTTGGTAATAATTTCCAACCTTATGTGGATTTTGTCATCAGGTTTTGCAGAGAATCAGCATTAGTATCACCTGATGATGCAAGTGAAGAAACAATGGAATATATGTTTAACATCAAAGAAGCTGTTTTGGAATGTTATGCTGGTATTGTTGGTGGAACTTCGGAAAATCCACAAATTTTATACCAATATGTAGGAGAGATTTTCGCTTTCCTACATGAAGTGAGCAATGATATTGATATGACCAGTTTAGAATCAGTGGCTGCTTCAATTGTTGGTTTACTTGGCGATCTTGCAGCTATGTATCCAGGATCTGATTTCAAGCAAGTTTATCAACAGGATTGGGTCACTGAAATAATCAAGAGGACCAGAGCTAATGTCTCGTTTAGTGATATAACTAGAAGTACTGCTAGATGGGCCAGGGATCAACAAAAGAAGAAAACCGTTTAAGCTCCATGGTATTAATTGGTCAAATAAACCATCTCGAATTTCACTGCTCCAATTGTTCAAAGTTTATTTGAATACATCTCTATTTGAAACTATCTCTCACGTCTCTCATGATCTCTAATGAATTGCAAATTCTTTCTTTTTTACAACTTTATATTTTTAGCATCATAAATAATATACAAACTAATCTTAACAATGGTGATATTTCATTCTAAACTGCTGGATGAATAGCTGAAACAAAATATTGGGGATCCCTGCAGGTAAATGTCGTATTGAAAGCATCGGTTGCACATCACAATAAACATACCGCATTGCAACCAATAAATACGCTCATCCCTGCAATTTGCATCTTGCTGTGCGTCTCTATCATTTTGGCCCAATATGCCCGAAAATGACGCGGTATTTTAAAAAAACTGCGATTGAAATTTGCAACAATAGAAGTGCGTCTTGGGACAAGATATTTTAAGAAAACACCTACAGAGGTCTTAATTGTGGTCCTATTTCCACGGGTCGCAAATGAAGGAATTTCAAGTTCAAGCAAGAACTAAAATTCACCTTCTCTCGGTTACAAATTCCTTTCCGCAAATAATCAATTCAAAATATCATGCTAATTTCAATCGGCAAACTATTACTAAATTTCCTTGAAATAAATATAAATATTTTCTACCTTTTAGACTGTTTGACCGTGCCTGGCCATCGAGAAAGATCGCCAGGTTCTTTAACCCATAACGGATAATTGATGTCTATCCCCTGCAGGAATAAATTGAAGCCTACAGATGCTAATTAGACTGTTAAAGGGTTCCTTAGCGTGTCCTGACATTATTTTAACTTATTTAGGAATAATAAATCTCACGCTACACATACTATTTCAAATTGGTGAAAGTTTTACCGGGTTTTTAAAACCCATCGCGCTTCCTGAACGAGTTAAATCCACAAGATTGGATAAATAGCTTATTTTTCACGCACCTCAAAGACTGACCTCGTTACTTAACCTTTTTAAATCCCCAAGAAGAGCATTATACTCGCTTATAATTAAGTAATTGACATTACACCATCACGATCCTGTACTGGAAATTAATTAGCAAAAAAAAAAGCCCACCTGGCATTTTACGAGTAGGGGACATAACCGGTTTCTTTGTTCACGTTGATTTTTCTTAATTCATATAAAGAGCATCAAATCCCCTGGTTTTTAGAATTCTAATATTCTTTAACTGCTGATATTCAACTTTAAATCTTGTCATTCTTACCATAAACCAAGGACTCATTCGTTGTCCTCTCCAATAACCTTAAAAATAGTTCAGCTATCATACATTCATTAATAGATTAAAAATGCCGACCTACTTTCCAAACGAAAAATATAATCCAGTTCCTTTCGATTTAACTTACGTGGTATATGATCCAAAGGATACTTTGGGTTTGCTATCCGTCCATTTTTCATTATTCCCAATCTATACCATGGTATTTTATGCATCTTGGTTCCTTTTATCAAGAGAAATTGAACCTGTTATTGTAGTTGGTGGTCACCTAGCGAGTGAAATCGTAAACAAAATTACAAAGAGATACTTGAGAGAACCAAGACCTGAATTTCACAAAGAGTTCGGTACTGGTTCTCTTACTTATGGAATGCCATCAGCTCATGCACAACATATGGGTTTCTTTGCTGGATATTTCATTTGTATTCTTCTTTTCAAAATGAACCACTTATCCCCAAACCAAAAATACTTTGGATGTGCACTCTTAAGTCTTGCAAGTGCCGGAGTTTGTTTCTCTAGGGTTTACCTTTTGTATCATACTTCCCAACAAGTACTTGTTGGAAGCTTATTTGGGGCCTTCTTAGGTTGTGTCTACTTCATTATTACAAGTGTTTTGAGAGATATTGGTTTAGTAGATTGGATCTTAAGTTGGCCATTCGTTAGATATTTCTATATCAAAGATTCATATTTCCACTGCTATCAATCATTCAAAGATGAATATGAATTTTATTTGTCTTTAAAAGATGCAAACACTCTCGTTGGAAATTTGACAAGTGATGCAAAAATATGACCACTGATTTTGTCTATATCCAGTTAATGTGCCCATCTTTTTCCTTCACTTACTGATTTGGGGCAGTTTAACCCCTAGGTTTACTTCAATTCTTAAACGTCACCGGCGCTTTATATAATCGTGTGTATAATAGAATATGTGATAATTAATTTATGTCTTATAAATTCATGTAATTACTTTAATTACTTTGATTACTTACTTCATTTTAAAAGTCATCCCAATTGTCATCATCTTCCTTCTTCTTACCACCTCCTGACATACCAGATAAATTAGTATGTTGATCTGGTTTTTGAAATCCAAAAGCAGTTTCAACTTCTTCCTTTTGTTTATCAGATAAATTCAAACCTTCAAAGAATTTACCAAACTTAGCATCAACTGTTTTGTTGAATCCATTACTTTGAATTTCTCTAGTGAATGTTTGAAAGGTTTCTTGGCCATATTTACCAGTATCTTGCATTTTTTGACCGAATTGTGCCATGGCTCTCTTGGTTTCGCTACTTATATCACTTGATTGAATTTGATTCAAACCTGGTCTAATCACTGATTCGTGTACTTCGTTAACTGATTTAGCAACAGTAGATGAGAATAATCCCCAACCTTTTGAAAGTGTTCCTAATGGATCACTTTGGAAATTATCAATGGTAAAGTTGGAGAGGGATCCTTTGTTGTTGGCTGCTGGGGCAGGGGTATTACCAAATCCACCATATTTACCGCCTTGGGATGGAGGTAAATGGTCAGGTCTAGCATCATTCAAGTTACCTAATTCAGCAAAATATGCTTCATTTTTAGACTTCTGATCATCAGAGACTTTTGGTGTAGAACGACGACTTTGAATGGCATCTTGACTTGGGTTTGTATTTGATCTGACATTTGTTTCGTTAGTAGCATTTGAGTTACTTTTTCCGTCAGGTAATGTTTCACCAGTGTGATCTTTAGGTGAAAATTCTTTACCTTCAACCATACAAGTCAACTTTTCCTTATAGTCCTCAGCTACATAGTTATCATACTTTAATTTAGCAGGTAAAGAGGAATTGAGACCATTTTCTTCGAAATAAGACTTTAAATTGTCATTACCACCGTGTTCCATCCTCAAGACTTCTTCAGGCTTGAACTGATCCATGGTGATGGATCTAACAAAGGAGATATGAACGCCTAAACCCCTATGAACTCCTGCACATTCTAAACAAATAAAGATACCAAATTTTGGTGACGCCCATTGGGGGTTTGGGGCACCACAGTCGATACATTTCTTGTTACTCCCATTTTTCTGTAACACAAGCAACTTTCTACGAGTTTCTGGGTCAATAGACATCTAGTCAAAGGTCTTGGTTGTTATTTAAAATGATATATGAAGACAGCTGCCTCGTTAGCACTTCAAAGAAATTTGAATCGCGTTGAAAATTGAGATCATTGTACACAATACCTTTATTTTTAAAACTCGTTAAAATTAATAGGAAAGCCGTACGTAAATAAATTACATTTGATATATAGTGTATATTTTAGATGATTTATGTATAATGGTTTGAACTCTTTCATATTGATCTTTTTATATTTTTAAATGTTTTTTTATGTTTTTTCATCTAATCTTCTCTTGTAAATTTCACAACTCATATCAAAAAAATTATTTAATGATAAAAAATAAAACTTGAATTTAAAAACCACAAAATATCATATATTGAATTTAACTAAAGCTTTCCTTTTGGATCATTGTTTGCTTGAATAATCAGAACTGGATAACCATGTCTGGATGAAAATGTTCCTAAATGCCATGCACCACCATCTACTACATGTACTGTTCCAGTGACATAATCAGCCTCAGGCGAGAACAAGTAAACGGTTGATTTGGCTATATCTTCAACAGTTCCATATCTTTGTAAAGGTACTTGTTTACTGAGATCTTGTTCACCCTTAAGTCTGTTAAACCCTTCAGTCCCTGAAATAAGGCCAGGAGCAATACAGTTTGATCTTATGCCCAAAGGTCCCAATTCCACTGCAAGAGCATTTGATAATGCATCTACACCTGCTTTGGCAGCACTAACATGAATTTGGAATGGAATACCATAATAATGCAATGTAGCACTCACAAATAAAATAGCACCCTTATTCTTACGGAGCTGTTCAAAGCATGCTTTGACTGTATTATAAGATCCTAATAGATCAATTGATACAACAGATTTGAAAGCATTGGATGATAAATGGTTGAAGTCACTCAAAAAGTTTCCTGCTGCTCCTGCAATCACATAGTCAATTCTTCCCAATTCTTGAACTGTTTTATCCACAGCTTTCACCAAAGAATTGACATCTCTTACATCAGTTCCACTGCATGAAACAACCTTAGCTCCAGGACGTAAGGCTGCAATTTCTTTGGCTGCCTTTTCAGTCTTTTCAACATTTCTACCAACAATTGCAGCATCAGCTCCAAGTAATACTAAAGCCTCAGTTTGAGCTCTACAAATTGTACCAGCACCTCCAGTTACGAAAGCAACTTTGCCTTTGAAAAGGTCCGGTTTCCAGGATCCTTTGGTAACGAATTCTTGTGTAAGTGACATTTAATGGACGAGTTATTTCCAATTTGAACCTTCTATATCGCAGTATACGCTTGTGATTGTCTAGAGATTTCTCCACAAAAAAAATCGCATCCTCGGACCCAGTACCATGAAGGCCGAAATTTTCCATTTATGAAGAAAATATGGTGTATAGATTAGTTTACATAGTACATATAAATACAATTGATATTCTTAAATAAATATTCCAACACATCTATAATAATCAAATATCATCATTAAGTTCATTAGTTATTTCGTAGTCCGGACGAGGACCAGGTGATTGCTTTTTCGTTTGTAAATCATCACTTGATTCTTCAGAAAGAGATCTTTTCTCTTTGTTAGCTTCATATTCTTGTTGAATAGCTTCAAACAAGTTTCGGTGTCCCATTTTGCTCGGTGAGAAATCACTAAAAGAATTCCCCTTTTCATCACCATCGTCATCCTCATCTTCTTCAATCACGTCTCCATCTGTATGCAAGTCTCCATTGGCATTGTCATTCAATCGACCATTGAAAGAGACATTTTTGGAATCCAATTGTTCATACAAATGTATGAGATTAGCTCCTGTCTTGACATAATCAAGTTCTTGTAAACAAAAATCTTTATAGTTATCATAAATGTGACCAAGTAACAATTTTAATATTGGTTTGTTCTTTCCAAAAGGAACTTGAACCAAAACTTCAAGTAATGATAAGCAAGTAGAATTAGCTAAATTATTCATCCTTGACACTTGCAGGAAAAATGCAAAGAAAGTATCAATTAATTTGTGCTGATAAATGAATTTAGTATAAATTTTATCGTTTGAAGCCAAAACATTACTCAAACAACCAATGGCACTCAACTTCAAAGAAATTTTACAGTTCAATGTTAATAGTTTAACAACTCCAAGGAGGATCTTATTTTCAATAAAGAATGTACCATGGAGATTTCTTTCATGTGTTGAAACACAAAACGAGAATAAATCACACAATTGTTGATGTAGTAGTTGGTCTTGGATGATCTTATCAACCAACTCTGAGCTGGGTTCATCACTGTCAGCTAGGGATATCAAATTTGTGTATAATAATGGGGCCACATTCGTATAGAATGCTTTGAAGTAATCCTCTGTGCTTATGTCATTCTTGGGGCTTGTCGCTATAGTATAGTCGAAAATTCCTGCATTCTCATCATTTTTACCAATATTATGGTCGAGTAAGACTTTGAGTGCTTCAAAAGCTTGTGTTTTTAACCCAAAATTTTTCTCCTTCAACAACAACTCTACCAATAAAGTGATCAATGTCATATCATCGGATAACTTCAATCCCAAATCATTTTCCTCAGTTGGGTTTTCATCATCTATTTTCCCATTAAACTCAATTGGTGGTTCTGAATTGTCAATAGTATCTTTGCGATTTATGGAATTCACCAAGGAAACATCTTGCTCAATAATACTAACAATCAACTCTGTTCCTAAAGCTTTGATAGACAAGTCATTGTCGTTCAAGGAGAATTGTATCATTTGTATCATACCATGTTGAATAAGTTCTGAAAAGAAAATAGTACGCTGTTGAGAAGGTAGATTTTTAGTTAACACAACATATTGATGTAATAGTTTAACTCCATTTCTTTGAAGGCCAAGGTCCATTTCTTCGTCGGAGGGCTTATAAAAAGCAAATAGTTTTTCCAAAAAGTTATCACTTTTTTCAGAGTCTTTCAAGAATTCAAGCAAAGAAATCTGGTTTATGTGGATCAATGCGTCTAACAAATTGAGTGTTTGTTCGTCGATGAACCTTGCTAATATCACATCTTTCAAGAATGTGTAATAAAAGTCTTTCTTGAAAATGTTCATTTCACCAGATTCATCCTCCATAGGTAACTGGACAACCATTTTAAAGTTTGCCTTTTCCTTGAGGAATTGTCGATGACAGGTCTTTTGGTTAGGAAATTCTGCATCATACTCCAACATACCTATTATTCCAAGAATTTTTTCTTCTGTAGAAAATAAATCCTGGATGATGGCACTATCATTATAAAGGATCAACGATTTGAGAATTTCACTCAAGGAAAAAAGATTGACAACTTTATGCTGTTTCTCAGATTGATTGAACACATCAATTAATTTCATGAGATACGAATTCTCTCTCAAGAATTTCAGGATGCATGCCTTTGAAAAACTGGTTGTGGAAGCTTGGTTTATTGATTCCAAGACTTCTTCGAGATTATCCATTGTTGGGGTACTAGGATAAGTCACAGGCCCAGTGATTAATTCCGTTATATCAGTAGTTGTACCACTATCGTCTGCCACCTGATTATTTGATATCACGTAGTATAAAGAAATTTCTGGACTTAGACTTTCCTGTTGCATTTTGACAATAAATTCACATAAATCAGCACAACCTTCAGTTTCTTGAAATGATAAAGCAATGTCCTTACCGGAAGGATCTGTCCATACTATCAAAGTGTCCTGTTGTCTCTGATATTGAGTTGTTCCTTCAAGGAACGCTTTTAAAATAATGTCACTCAGGTCCAACTCGCTCCGTACAAGAAAATATGGTTTATTAATTTTACCATCAATTTCTCCCGTACAAAAGCCAGTACCATGATCTAGCCAATTATCATCTTTCAAAAGATACACTTTCACTCTCCTTTGAATCTTGGACTCGACTTTTTCTTTCGTGTCATTCTCGTTCTCTGGGTCATCTTGGAGTATATCATCAGTGTAGTTTTCTTTATCATTCCCTAGGTTTGATTCATTTTCATTTATGGGATCTATGATGTTTTGATTCGTCAGTTGTATTTCTGTCCTATTGGAAGTCATTACAACTGAACTAGTCATTACCATAGATTTGTATGAGGTGTAGCTGAGCTAAGAAAACGCGTCGTAGCTCAGGGATATCACTTTTAATAAGGGGAACTTGTTATCTAAAGGATAAAAGAATATAGACAAGTAATATAACTATCTTCCCTCGATATGATAGCAAACTTCTTCAAATCCTTAAATTCAACTGCCGGTCTTTGACTGTTGATGAACAACTTTATATCTTTTGCGCGAGAGGAAATGGGAAATGCGAAGTCCCTAGAATTTGCTACGCCAATTTCTATACACTCTTAACGAAGTTTTTTATTTACAAGTATTGAATAATTTAATGTGAGAGTAATGCTGCACTAGTTAAGTTTCTTAACCAATCGACCTTATCAACATCATGGGTATCTTCAACTTCTCCCCATTGCTTGGTTTGAAATATGGTTTCGAGATTCCCAAGTTCAATAATCTCATCAATAGTCTTAAAGAAATGTTCCTCTTCTTTATCTTTATTCACTTGGTATAAATCATTTTGTCTTTGTGGATTTAAAACACTCGAACGTAACAAAGAAACACCACAGAGGAATGATTTGGAGGTCAATACTGTTTTTTCCAATGCAACAAGTTCATAAATTGATAATTGATTGAGCCAATCCAATACAATGCTTTGAGTAGTCAAGTTTTGTTGGTTACCTCTTAAACCATCGGTTTCACAATCCAAATATTCGATCTTGACTTGGTAATCTTGGCTAGGTAAAAGGTTACCTCTTTTCAATGCCCACTTGGTAAAGAATTCTTCATATTCCTTGATTAATGGTAAATATAATTCGTTTTGTCTCTCTCTTAAAGCACCTTCATATTCATCTAAAGTGGTTAAAATTAAACAGGTATCAGTATCCAAGTATCTCAACAAATTGATCTTTATATCATCTAATCTACCCACTTTAGCAACAAGATCAGTATCGTCTCTATTGTAATCATTAGCATAGATCAAATCTACAGATCTAGCAGCAAGGGATGTTAACGGTAAAGAATTAGTTTGAATCTTTAAATCAGGCAAACTGCTCCATTCATGTTGAACTAAGTGGGCAAAATATTTTTTATTTTCTGGCAATGATAATGGAAATCCTAAAGGAGTCTTCAAAGTTTTCCCATCTAATTGAACTTCATATTGTTTAGTTTGTTCATTGTATGAGGTATCGACTTTTTCCCAAAATTTGGTTAAAGTTTTTGAAAGTCTATTGGTATCACTTTTGATATTTGATTCAATAGTCTTATCGGCACCTAAAGGTTGAACAGCAGGTACAAATCCTTTAACGGTACTCTCTGTAGCTCTTAATGGTGGGAATGACGAAATACCACGAGTAATAATTCTTGAAGCTACACTGCTTTTTAAACCTATTCTTAACATGAGTGGATAACAAATTTTCAAAGATCGAGCATTTGAATAAAACTACACTGAGTAACTGAGAATGTCGATGAATCCAGAGGCATTACAAAAACTCTTATTTGAGATGGATAACCAGCTCAATAAGTCTAAGGCTGAACTCTCAATGTGTGATTTACAGTTGAGCAGAGTGGAAACGAATTTAAATTTAATTAATCAAACCAGAAGCTCATTGAATAAGACGTGTGATACAAGTAAAAATGAAAATGTTTGGAAAGGAATTGGAAAAGCATTTGTGCAAACTGACGTCAATACTTACTTGAAAGAAGTGTCTGAGGATGAAAAGGAATTTCTTGATAGCAAAAAGAGTTTACAAACTAAGCAACATTACTTAGAGACTACATTAAAAAATACCATAGAAAATATGACAAAACTTGTCAAGGACAAGTCTTAGTTGTTTTCAATTTCTTAATATATATATTCGTTAACATAAACTGTTATTTACTATCTGTACAATTCTATTCATTAATCACTCTCGTCTTCATCTACACCATCGTCCAAAATTCTTCTTTCAATGTCTGCTTCCTTTGATTGATCTTTATCAGAAGCCATTCTCTTAGTAAGAAACTCATTTATATTATCTTGCAAACTGGTGATTTTAGCTCTTAATTGCCCTAAAGGTGTATCACTGGCTTCAGTTGGTCTATCTCTATCAACACCTCCAGCATTTATCACAATATCTGAAATTTGGGTTGTTCTACCATTTGTTGTATGTGGTCCATTTCCTACACCAATTTCGTGCTCATTAGGGAGATCAGGAGCTGTGTATTTTGCAATCGGAGTTAATTCTGTCATTGATCAAAAATTTAAAGATGCGAATCTGAAGTAGTTTATAATAATGCTATAGAATATGTTTACATAATGATATAAAATCAAGAACAGTAATCTTGGATTGGAATTTTACTAGCAATATTTGCATAAGCATTGAACTTGATCTCGATAATTTCATCTTGTGAAAACGGTAAATAAGGAATTTCAAAACATGATGATGCCATAAGGTACCCGTAGAAAACCCTAAGAACACTTTCATCTGCAATAATAAGAACATCTCCACTCATTCTTTCCATTTCGAGAATCAAGGGTTCAATCTTGATGGCTAAATCGTGATACAGCTCAGCACGAGAGTATCTATGATGGTAAGGATCTCTTAAAAATTGCTCATATTCAGTTGGGTATGTTTTTTCTATTTCGTCTTCAGTCATCGAGCCAACAATCCCAGGATTCTTTTGGGACAATTGGATTCTATGTCTCACATTTATATCATCAGCACGTAAATATTTAGTGGTTTCAATGGTTCTTTTACGAACTGAAGTCCACACAACCATTGAGTTATCATCAACACCATCTGCCCCTGCAGGAAGATGTTTTTCATCGACTGAAAACAGTCTTTTTTGTTTCAATGATGTAGGTGTATTTGTGCCTGGTGTACCATCTTCTTCTTCAATGTCAAGGTTAATGTCTTGGACGTATTCTTTACCTTGCTTCTTTAAGTGGTCAATCAACGTGTAGCATAAATTCTTGGAGTATCTACGACCTTCGCTGTCCAAAGATGGATCATCACTATAGTTGATTGAGTTATTATAGCATCTAGCAAAAAATACTGATCCTGATTTGATTCTTGAATTCATTAAAAAGAACACCACTTTATTGATCAAATATCCGTAATTTGAGTTGTGTAGCTCAATACGTTCTCCAAAATTAATGAATTTGATATATGATAAGCTGTTCTTATCATCAGCTACACCCATTTCTTGATAGTATGGAGTTAAAGCCTTAATTCTATCACTATAATCCTTGTAAGCCTTTTCATAATCCCAATTTACATAATCTGGTGACGACTTAGCAGCTGATTCCATGTTTTTCATAATAATTGAATCATCTGTTACTGAACTCTCAATGAACAACGTTTGAATATTGAGTCTTTTAAACTTTTCGTGTAACTCCAATCTATTTTTAGGGAATGGGTTTACTGCATCATAAATAGCCACTTGACCTTTATCATTTTCAAAGAAATTTAACATATCATTTGTACATTCATCAATGATTTTTAATCGCATATCAGTATCATCAATAAATAAGCTCTGATTTAAGTCATCGAAATTTCTTCTACGGTAATCACCTAGATGGAAAGAATGGGTTTTAACACCAAGCCACCTTAAATAACGAGTTAATG
This sequence comes from Yamadazyma ubonensis, assembly GCA_030572075.1. Taxonomy (NCBI): domain Eukaryota; kingdom Fungi; phylum Ascomycota; class Pichiomycetes; order Serinales; family Debaryomycetaceae; genus Yamadazyma; species Yamadazyma ubonensis. Next base: position 619,819 of record JAJLZG010000004.1, on the reverse strand, counting down.
AAACCGATAAATGAGTTTTACCTCTACCAGGTAATCCAGCTAAAACAATACAAATTTTCCCTGCATGAAATAACCTACCCGATTCTGTCGAGTATAATTGAGCAGGAGAAATATGATTTGGATCAATTTCTTTATGAACTCCATCAACACCGGTGATATCACTTAATCTTCTTTTACCTAAATTTGAAGCTTCTTGAGGTCTCTCAACTAAATTGGGTTTACTACTTTCATGAAATGACCATCTTTTCTTTGTTCTCCTTCCAGTTGAAAGTTGTCTCGTAACATTCTTTGTATTCAAAGGTTCAGATCCAAATCCATTGGTGAGCTCACACTCATTTTCTACTGGTTCTTGATTAACTGGTGATGACATATTTGTATAAAATTAGTTCCCCCAGTTTTGCTGTTTGTGTTCGCGGATGAAATCAAAAAATATTGGGTAGAATTAATATTTAATAAAGTTAGAGATTAGATGTACAGCATTATATTACATTCATATTAAATACTTAATTTTTTTATTTATGTATAAACGTTTCGTGTTAATATGAAATGATTTATTCAGATTTACCACCCTTTCTTTCGATTAAAGCCTTTCTGTCTTTGTCTAAGTGTAATTTAGTAATGACAACCTTAGATGGATGTAAGTTGATTGGAACAGAAGCACCGTTAGACTTTTCCTTTTGAACTTTGTCGACTTGAATAGCAAATTTTAATCTGTAAACAGAAGAGATCTTACCTTCACTACCTTTCTTAGAACCTCTGACAACTAAAACTTCGTCTTCCTTTCTGATTGGTAAGGATTTGATGTTGTATTGTTCTCTTAATTCCTTGGATAATGGGGCAGATAACAATTTTCTTCTTTCAATAGAAGAGGCAGTGAAGTGAGCCTTTCTAGCTTTAGAACGGGAAGATGAAACGTCTAGTTTTTGTTAGTATATTGTTTGTTAACTGAAGACTGAACTAGGCAATCGGATGCTAGGATTAATCTGGAAGTAAACATGGGCTTTTTTCTGTCATTTTATCGATTAATTTCTTGAGATGTACTGGTGCTATTATATTTTAAACATTAACAAATATTCAATAACATATCGGTTCTTTCATTGGGTATAGCTTATACCGATGCTTGTAGTTCATTCTTTCATATAGTTTAGAAGTATATCATACCTTGACTGATCTTGGCCATTTTCGTCTATGTGGTTTATTGAAATTAAAAAATCAATTGAAAAATTCCTTACCTGATGAGAATTTTTTTCCTCACACTGAGATTAAAAAATTACACAAAACTCTTAATCGCGGCACAGACAGTCACAGGGCAGGAGCCCTATTGAATTTAGAATTATTATTAATGTTCTAAAACAAAATAGATACATACAAAAAAGGTAGCATATTGGAAGTCATTATGAATACACTGAAAATAATGTTTACACTTATTAATAATACATTTTTTAAAAAAATACAAGACATTCAAAAAGATAAATAGACCAGCCCCCGGCGGGACTCGAACCCGCAATCACTATCTCCGGAGGATAGCACCTTAACCAATTAGGCCACAGGGGCGGATCTAACTTGCAAAGATAGTTTCCGAGGCTAAGTCGATACAATGTTGAGTGGGGAATTCACTAAATTGGCCGCGTTTGAATTTTTTGAGATGTAAATCATATAGTGGATATTAATATGGAATCCAACAGTCATCTCTATTATTTTGGAGGCAATAAATCAAGAGAAGACTGAGTTTTATAGGCATATTTGATATTGGAAACATGTGGGTGAATAATCAAAACTTTTGAGACATGAATGCAGCAGGGCGTTAAATGGGATTAAATGTAATTGATATACAGTTATGATCCAATATGGGGAAATATTGAGGGAAATGGAACCCTATATTTATTTTCAGTATCTTTGTATCAATTTTTGAAAATCATTATTGAAGAATTTTCACAACTGAAACCCTCAGAAATAGTTTTAATGAAAAAAGGATGCGTGAATTGTATATCACGCATGTCTTGCCGGGTTTTTTGGCATCATTCCAAGATTAAAAAAAGTTGGATGGGTATTATTTTGATTTATTTCGCGATCGCTTTTTGATCACAGGTTTGTTATAGACGTCAAAAGGAAAAGCGTCCAACGCTTTAGATTCACAGGGCTTGTTACTTTATGAACTCATCACTCAATGTATATATTCATAGAGTATTTTTGAGATATATATGATTCTTTTGTTGTTCCCGTTGACTTGAGATTTGTACTTGTAGAGAATGGCTGCAAATAACAATCGCATTATATTTTCACTAATTAACTAATGATGGTAAATTCGCTTACCAATAACTGGCTCATGGCCGAATTTACTTTCGGAGTCAATGGAGATGTGTTTTGTGATAGAGTCCTCAGACTGACCCCCTTCAAGAATCTCCAAAACATCTTTTGGGATTGACATGTGGCTCATATTATCAAACTGATCACCAGAGTTTAGTTCAAAACGGGTAGAACGAGTTTCCGATGTTCCAACTTTGTGCAACTTGTCTGGGAAAAAGGCATAACTCTTTTCGTTCAATGTATCTTCTTCATTAACAGATAAAGGAGAAGCGGGGAGCGAACTACCCTCTGAACTAGAAAGGTATAAGGAAGAAACTGATGAGATGTTTCTTGAATTATTAGCAATTGATGCCCAGATAGAAGTAAATGGCAAAAGAATGACCGTTAGTGTGGTACTAATATGGATAAGAATATCATTATAACCTGAGAATGCATAAGCAAGAATAGTCAAGATGGTAGGAACGAACAAAGTTTGAGTGAACATAATGAGCAACACATGATAACCCAGAAATTGTTTGAGCCCTAAATATCTTCTAGTTCTAACGGCAGAAACAAGTTTAATCACCAACACAATACTCATAGTAATAACTGAAGCAGAAAAAAGGATAGGTGGTAATCCACTTACCCAACTATCCATAATATAAGGCTCTTGGCTATAGAACATACTTTTATACTGCTTAGTACTTGCTACAGCACCATTTACATAGAAACTAAAAGTAACAGCCATGAACACCAATGATAAAATGGAAAAGCCTATACCGAACTTTCTGACTTCTGGGCTTTTGAAAATGATGAAAATTTGGTAGGTGAAAGATGTTTGAATCAAAAGTACCAACAAAATCAATGCTGCATTTGCAGCTACACTGACTTTATAGTATGATTTATCAGATTCAGGAATTACTCCTGTGAAAGAAGAAGTGATTGAACTCAATGGACACAACAAAAACCCAATGAACAAAGCAGATCTAATCATTGCAACTAATAATATGATCTGATTCAATGTGAATATGACGGTACGTTTATTCCTTATGAATAATACTAAAAGGCAAAAGAAAGAAAGACATACGGTGATTGTACATGCATGAATAACAGTATACTTGATAAAGAAATTCATTTGGTCATCTATAGTACCAAAAGTCAAAGTCAAGACTTCATCGGTCATAGGAATGGTGAAGTTCAAAGGAATGTCTTTAGGTGATTCAATGTACTGTATAGAATCCATAGTGCAAAGTTTTATAAACTTTGAAAAAAAGGTCTTAGGAGAGTTTTTTATACATAATTGGTTGCCATCTCCTTTACTTAATCAGTTGTATGAATTTTGTAAGTCTATCCACTTCAGTGTCTCAGTGGTGAAAAAAATTACTTGTTTTGGCACCCTCAATGGATTTTTAAACCATATCTTTGCAGCATTTTTTAGGTGCATAATAAATCCCCAAAAGCGAAAATATATTGTTTCAGAGATAAGTAAAGGCTACAAATTAATGTGTTCTTATAAGAAGGACTACTGAAGGTAATTAACTTTTACCAAAATTTTAGACATTTTAATACATTATACATAATTATTACATGGCTTCTTAGAGTTTCATCTACAAGTGGTTCTGCTTTTCATAAACAGAATGATAAAATTTCAATTACCTTTCCAAAATGTAAATCTCTATGATTTTCCTGAGTCGCCTGCAAACGGAAGTATTTTTTAGGGTGCAAATTGTGGATTGGGCACGGTGCCGATATTATAAATAAATTGAAAAAGAGGCTTAGGTGAGCTAACAAACAACATAAAAATTAGCATACACTATAAATCCATGCTTCATGAGCTCTATGCTTGTACAATACAGCTATACGGAGACAGGGCCCGTTTGAAGTCTGGAATTAATCTTGTTAACTAATTAGTCGCGAAATTTTCAGGTCCCGCCTTTCTTTTGTGTGAGAAAAACCTCATAAACAACTTGACATAGCTAGTTTAAACATTTTGTAATCCAAATCAGGCCTGGGGATACTTGTCAACACTCAAGTTATTGCAAAGATTATATCACCTGTAAACCTGGTTAACTAGTGAACCTAACTTTGACTATAATTATTTCAATAATAATAATCCGTTCTCCTCCCCACCTTATTACCAATGTCTTTTCAATCGTCTGCTGATGCAGACCAACCGGATAATTCTGAACCTAAAGACATCTCTATGGTTGATGTTTCCAATGCATTGAATGAAGTATCGCAAGGTCCTCAAGTATCTAATGATTACCAAACTCCTGTAAGGAGAAAGTCAACGTTAATATTAACAGATGAAGAACATATGAAACTTGAAGAAGCAAATAATGATAATGATAAAATGAATGTTGATCAAAGTCAAACTAATTTAGCAGATGGTGCAAATTTTACTGGAACTGGTTCTCAAAATGAACCAGGTGTCCACAAGAATGACCATACTCAAGAATCTAATCAAGATCCAAATACTTCAAATGTGTCGGGACAAGCACCAGCTGAACCGGATCTAAATGTTACAGTACCAGTTGAAATCAAATGGACTCAAGGGGGTGAAAAAGTTTACGTTACAGGGTCTTTTACAGGATGGAGAAAGATGATTGGATTAGCACGTCAACCTGATAATAATTTTTTGATAACATTAGGATTACCAGCAGGAACACATAGATTCAGATTTGTTATTGATAATGAATTGAGATTTAGTGACTATTTACCAACAGCTACTGATCAAATGGGTAATTTTGTTAATTATGTTGAAGTGAGTCCTGAAAATGTTCGTGCTTATCTTGAACAACAACAACACCTAGAAGGATCTGAAGATGAAAGACTGGAAATTGAAGGACAGGCAACTGATGAAGAAACATCCCAAACTGAAATCCAGTCTCCAACAGCACAAAGGAAGAGCTCAATTTCTAGAACTACTAGAAGTGATTCTATGTGGGGTTTAACGAATGATGATGATGATATGGGTAATGGATACTCACGTTATCATGAAGAAGATGGTGATCCAAGTATAAATAAAACTTATCAGTTTATTACTGATATTCCACCAATCTTTGTTGATCCAAAAGTTATGGAACAATATTATATTGCCATCGAAAAACAATCAAAGAGTCAAAATGGTCAACAAGCTTGGTTACATCCACCTCAATTACCTCCACATTTGGAAAATGTTATCTTGAACAATTTCAATTCAATGGACCGTGATAATAATTCAGGGGCTTTACCAATACCAAATCACGTTGTTTTAAATCATCTTGCAACTACCAGCATCAAACATAATACTTTATCAGTGGCTTCGGTGGTAAGGTATAAACGGAAATATGTTACACAAGTATTGTATGCTCCTTTACAACAATAGAACTTGTTTAACTTAAAAAGAACGATAAAATTCAGAGTAGATTTTACGAAATTGTTTTTAAACAGTCATATACTTAGCTAGCATAATATGTATAAATTAGTAACGATCACCTCTTCCAGAAGAACCGTAGGAGTCATTACCACCTCTTCCAGAAGAGCCATAAGAGTCGTTACCTCCTCTACCGGATGAACCATAAGAGTCGTTACCTCCTCTACCTGAGGAACCGTATGAATCATTGCCTCTTCCAGAAGAGCCGGAGGATCCATAAGAACCAGAACCAGAGGATCCATAAGAACCAGAAGATCCGGAACCTAAACCAGAAGATCCAGAAGAACCATATGAATCGTTACCTCTTCCAGAAGATCCAGAAGATCCATAGGAATCATTTCCTCTTCCAGAAGATCCAGAACCGAAACCAGAAGATCCAGAAGATCCGTGGGAAGAAGTATTGGAAGAGCCAAAGGTGGAAGAGCTTTGTCCAGATTTACCTTTTGAAGAAGAACCCTTGTTATCCTTTCTTCTTTCATCATCAGAAGATGAAGAAGAGGAGCTTGAGTCAGATCTTGATCTATTTTTTTTGTCACTACCTAAACCGAAAACCATTGTTACTTGAAAATTTAGGAATAATAAATTAAGGTGTAATTACTACAACTATTTATAGTTAGTCCAATTGTAAAATAAATACATTGCCCAGCAATTTAATGCGGCTTGAATAATGTGGACTTCACAAATTCAACTCTTAGTTACATCACTCCGTCACGGAATTTCATGGGTTGCTTGTTTGGCAGGCATTTTTCAGTGGCTGCGGAGGAATTGATTTCAGGTACAAAGGAAAATCTGGGGTTATGTGCGATAATCGATTTTCAAATCATTTCAACAATATGCCAGACCACAAGCAACTGAGTGAAATTGTGGATTCGCTAAAGTTAAGGGGTTAAAATATAGTGAATTCCAAATTTACTGGAAGAATAACCGTGTGAATTAATATTTCAATTGGTCAATTGGTCAATTGATGACGAGTAGTATACTCGGAAAGGCGTGTTAATTCGAAATAAATGATTTTTTTCGGGAAAAACCCGAAATAGGGGTTGCTGAATCTTCACGAACGTTTCTCCACTGATCTGAAAAGCATCACGTGAAGCTATTTTTATTGTTAATTTCTCGTTAAGGATTTAACCTCGATGTGTGAAATTCGCAAGGGACACAGAAGGGACAGACGACAATTTTTTCATGTTAGGCGAATTTTTTTGGAGCACGTTGATCAATTGAGTTCACAGCCTAAAAATCGATTATTGACGGTAACCATTGTGGCTAATAGTAAATATTTGTATTTCATATGTAGCTTATGGTCTTTTGCAACATTCTCGAACTCCAGTCATGCGTCAAGGGGCTCATAACATATAAACCGTGTCTGATAATAGATTCGACAATACATTCCCTAAAGTTAATCACGACAATTATTACTATATTAGTAAAGAAGTCAGAGTTTAAAATATAGTAGACCTAATTTTTAAAAAAGCAATTGCAGTTGTTAGGAGCTATTAGAGCCATGGCACATGGCTGCTAAATTATATTATACTATTTAGTATCTGTCATTGTCTCTGTCATTACGACCGTAAGAGTCTGAGCCAGAAGCACCATATGAACCAGAGGATCCACCTCTTCTGTCATTGTCATCGTCGTTGTCTCTGGAAGAACCGTAAGATCCAGAAGATCCAGAACCGTAGCTGGATCCACCTCTCTTGTTATCATCATCATCTCTGTTAGAAGAGCCATAAGAGCCGGAAGATCCAGAAGAACCATACGAGCTGGAACCAGAAGAACCGTAAGAGCTTCCAGATCTCTTGTTGTCGTCATCATCATCATCTCTCTTAGAGGAAGAAGAGCCATAAGAGCTTCCACCTCTTTTGTTATCATCATCTCTGTTAGAAGAACCGTAAGAGCTTGAGCTTGAACCATAAGAAGAGCTCTTCTTGTCATCATCATCGTCTCTGTTAGAAGAACCATAAGAGCTTCCACCTCTCTTGTTATCGTCATCTCTGTTAGAAGAACCGTAACCAGAGCTGGTATTAGAAGAACCATAAGAATCAGATCCAGAGCTAGAGGAACTATAGTTAGAGCTTCCTCTGTTATTGTCTCTGTCGTTTCTATCGTTGTCGTTGTCGTTGCTACCAAATCCAAAAGCCATTTTGCTATACCTTAAACCATACTTTTCTCCAGTATTTATACTAATTTATAAGCCACACACGTTGAATTTCACTTGCTCAGCTATGTCATTTGTCGTCAAGATCTGGAATTTGAGGGGGCGTATACCTGTGGAGTATGTTTGTACGCGCCATAGAACAGGGGTGCAATCTAGATGATAAAGGGGCGAAGGGATGGTCATGAGTAGGCTAGAGATTCGTTTTAATTAAGATTTCATAGAATTATTACTTAATATAATACTTAGTGCTCAATTATTTTCCTATTTATTCATTTACTACTCAATTATTCAATTACAGTATTCGATTATTCAATTACTCATTCTGCTCAATTGGTCAATTGAATAATTCGAGTCGGCATAGCACGCAACTCGCTAACCAATTAACAATAGTTCAAAAGGGATTAATTTTCAATTGAGTAGTGCGATCACTTATTTACTGATGGTGATATTTATTGTTTAATGATTTCTATCTGCAGTACGGGGTTTGGCCTTTAAAATATTGTCAACTCTTAACAACACTTCGGCTGCTTCCGAAGCACTCGATACAACAGCTCTTTTCAACATGAACGACTCCACTATTCCTAAATCTCTCATATCGGCAACAACTCCTTGATTCAAATCTAACCCTGATGTAGTCATTCCATTATAAATTGCTGAACGTAATTTAGTAACTAATTCAGAAGAATCAAACCCAGCATTATCTGCTAAAATCGATGGTAATTGTCTTAATGCTTTGGCAAATGATTCAATAGCTAAGGCCTTTTTACCAGTTTCATTGGCTGCAGTTTGATCAACTGCTTTAGACATGATCATTTCTGAACATCCTCCTCCTAAACAAGTTTTTGGTTCTCTTGTGGTTTGCGATAATACTGATAAAGCATCATGTAAAGATCTTTCAGCTTCTTCTAACCCGTGATCGGTAGCTCCTCTTAAAACAATCGTACATGCTTCACCAGCACGAACTCCTGAAAATTTAAGCATACTAGACTCTCCAATTATGACTTCTTCAATCGATTCACAGTATCCTAATCTTGCATTTTCTGGGTTGTCAAAAGTTGAAATTACTTCACCTCCAGTAACCAAGGCTAACCTTTCAATTCCATCAAAATCAGCATGCTCGATCGAATTAATCTTAGATTCGGTAAATAATTGTTCAGGATAATCATAAATCAATTGTCTATTGATAAAACAATTCACATCATATTTCTTGATCTTTTCAACCTTGTTCTTCATCTTAAGTTTTTCTGCCTTTTCTAATTCAGCTAATTTAGAAGTAGAATCAACCTTGAACTTAGCTCCAAAAATCTTGACTTTATCAGTATCCATAGACGTGTTTGCAATTAAGATGTTGACATTTTCGATCTTTTTTGGTTGATTGATTCCGAATTTTTTCTCTAATATAAAACCTTCGTCAAGAAATGAATCAGATAATTTTCCACCCGGTATTTTAATTATTTGGATATTACTAAGGTTGGTACTTCCCTTTAATCTCAAAACTGCATCAACAGCTAGTTTGGCAAAATGTTCTTTGTCTTGAGACAAAATTTTTGACGATAAAGTTGTCTTTGCTATATTAATTAAATCTTTTCTGAATAAACTTTCATCTTTACCATTATCCACAGCAGCTTTGGTTAAAGCTTCAATAGCAGCACGACTGGCAATTCTATAACCTTCAATTATGGTTTGTGGGTGAATTTTTTTATTGATTAAGATTTCGGCTTCTCTTAATAATTCAGCAGATAAAACAGTTACAGAAGTGGTACCATCACCAACTTCATCATCTTGAACCTTTGAAATATTTACAAGAACTTTTGCTGCTGGGTTATCCAATGGGATTGATTTCAAAATAGTTGCTCCATCATTGGTAATTAATGATTTATTAACGTCAGAAGAACTCTGCAATAATTTATCCATTCCTTTTGGCCCTAAAGTGGATTTTACTAAGTCACCCACAGCAATGGCTCCCACGAAGGAAGATAAACGAGCATTCTCTGCTCTTTCTTCACTAGCCTGATCTCCGAAGATTTGCACTGACATGAATTATCGATTCAAACTTACTGAAAAATCTTCAAATACAAAACCGCGACCTTACGTGTCTGCGTAAAATCTCATCAGCAAATAAACTTGATCGTATTTTGGATTATAGTATTGAAACTTTGAATTAATTTCAAGTAAAGCTCACGAGCAACAAAGCACACCGAGTTGTTAACTCATACAAAAATATTCAAGTTCTCTCGTTTAAAAAAATTATACCTGAGAAAACAATTTTCAATCACACCATTCGATTTCTGTAAAAAGAAACCACTAAAACCTAGCATATAACATTTTTTTTGCAATTTTAATAGATAATGACTACCCCAGCACTGATAATGAACAAAAAAGATTCAGAGTTGAATCAGGACGAAGCAGACCAGAAAAAAATAATATCCACCATCACACATACCCGGCCCGATGACTATGAAAACTTGTTCCATAAGATGGATATCTCCAATAATGGTGAGATAACTATGCAAGATTTCAAGAAAGCGTTGAGTAAAATGAACCACCCCATAAAGGAGAGCGACGAATTAATGAAGAGGGTTTTCAGAAGCTTTGATACAAATCGTGATGAAAAAATTGACTTCAAAGATTTCAAACTATATTTAACGACCACAGATGATCAGATTTTACAAGGTTTCAAAAAAATTGACCATGATAATGATGGAAAGCTAAATAAACAAGATTTTTTCAACTACCTTACTGAAAACTTACACTTAAGCCCATCCAATAAGAATATGGAGCTCATCTTTAAACAAATAGATTCCAAGAATGATGGCTATATAACTTATGATGAGTTTAGAAATTTTCTCCTCTTGATGCCCAGATTAGGCGGTTCAAGAATTAAGACTGCATTCCAATATATTGTTGAAGAATTGGACATTTCTTCCGATGGTGATGTCACATTAATTAATCAATTTCTCAATGGATTTTGGTACTTTTTAGCAGGTGGAATTTCAGGTGTTGTTTCGAGAACATGTACTGCTCCATTTGATAGAATCAAAGTTTTCTTGATTGCCAGAACCGATTTATCGTCAACGGTTTTAAATTCTAAGAAATCAATTGAGGAAAGAATCAAACAGCTGAGAGGATTAACAGAAGAAGCTAAAAAAATTGCCACAAAAGAGATGGCTTCACAGCATAAAACAATCAGAAGTCCAATAATACAAGCAGCTAGAACTATCTGGAAACAAGGAGGATTTAGAAGTTTCTATGTTGGAAATGGGTTAAATATCATAAAAGTTTTCCCTGAATCTGCCATGAAATTTGGGTCTTTTGAGTTAACTAAAAGGTTCTTGGCTAGAGTTGAAGGTGTAGCAGACACAAAAGATTTATCAAAAGCATCTACATATTTGGCAGGTGGTATTGGAGGTGTGGTTGCCCAATTTGCAGTTTATCCAATTGATACATTAAAATTCAGACTTCAATGTTCGAATATCGACGCTAGAGGTGAAGCTATATTATTCAATACAGCAAAAGAATTATACAAAGAAGGAGGTATAAAGATATTTTATAGAGGTATTTTTGTTGGTGTTGCAGGAATTTTCCCTTATGCTGCATTAGATTTAGGTACATTTACTACTATTAAGAAATGGTTGGTTAAGAGGCATATGAAAAAATACGATTTGAAATGTGAAGAAGATGTGAAATTGCCAAACTACATGGTTTTAAGTTTGGGTGCTTTGTCTGGAACTTTTGGTGCTACCATGGTTTACCCAGTCAATTTAATCAGAACAAGATTACAAGCACAAGGAACTTATGCTCACCCATATAGATATGATGGCTTTATTGATGCTTTACAAACAACAATAAGGAATGAAGGATATCCTGGGCTTTTTAAAGGGTTAGTCCCTAACTTGGCCAAGGTTGCTCCAGCCGTTTCTATAAGTTATTTTATGTATGAAAACTTGAAGAATTTCTTCAATTTAGAGACTAATAAATAATGTATATGTACATGAATATTCACAGTTCATCGTATTCTACATGAGACCTGAATTTAATAAAACCCACACTTACTTCTTCTAGTGGGGTTAATGAATTAAATATTGCAGATTTTTGATTAAACACCCATTTATCGTTATGGTTCAAGTTAGACTTAGAGTTTATGAGCAATTTAAACTCAAGATCAGGAACTACTGAAACAGTTTTTAAATACTGAATGTGGTAGAAAAGGAACGAGTTAAAATCTTTAAATATTTCGTCCCAATTGACACCCTCAACTTCAATTGGAGAATTAAGTTCAGTGCCTGCTTGTTCATCTAGGAGTTTGATGAACTCATCGAACTTTATGACATATTTGAACAAGTTTTCGTCTCTTTTGTGAAGAACAATTGCTAACTCGTTAAGTTCATTTGTAGTGGATAAGATACGGCAAAACTCATCCGTGAACTTATCGATGTAATCATTAAGCACTTTGGACCTTGATTGCTTTACAACTAGATTGAATGATTTATAGGACTCAAAAATATACTGAGGGTAAATCTCGTGATGGTATATGATTGAATTGATCCAGACCACGAGGACCTCCTTTATAACTGAGAGAAGGTTCTTGATATTTAGTTCTTCCATCTCATGGTGGTGATGACTTAATACGCGATAACCAATACGCGATAACGCGGTGATGCTAAACCAAATCAATAGAGCAGATGTGCAAAAAATCACCTCTGGTCAGGTGATAATCGAATTGCTATCGATAATCAAGGAACTTCTAGAGAATAGTATTGATGCTGGTAGCGATGTCATTGAAATTACCTTCACGGAACATGGGTTAGGTGGAATTGAAATAAATGATAATGGTAAAGGTATAGGCCCAGAAGACTTTGAAACTCTTTGTTTAAAACACTATACGTCTAAACTTTCAGCATTTGAGGAATTGAACTCTATAAAGACATTAGGGTTTAGGGGTGAAGCTTTAAGTTCAATTTGTTCTGTAGCCACACTTAAGATCACTACAAGTACTAAAGAGATGCTTCCTGAACTGGCGGAACTTGGATTTGACTCTTTTGGTAAATTGGTTTCCAATAGCACTGTTATAAACAAACGGACTTATTCGGGGGTTAAAGTAACCATTAACGACATATTCAAGAATTTACCTGTCAGGCAACGAAACTTTATCAAGAATATTAAGAAGGAATTCAACAAAACCCTCACCTTTATATACAATTACGTGCTTATTTATCCACAAATCAAGTTTGTTATTCACAATGTGGTGAATGAGAAGAAAAAAGTTTTGTTATCTACTCAGAAGACAGACTCAATTTTGAATAATTGCATAATTATCTACGGCACAAAATCGATTGGTTCATTAAAGCCCATAGATTTAGAGGTTAGTTCAAACTTCAAAGTCACAGGGTTCATCTCGTCGATTTCAATTGGGAAAGGGAGATCACTTAGAGATAAACAGCACATATATTTGAATAGCCGTCCCATTATTCATAAACAATTGATGAAACTTATCAACGAAACGTATAATCAGTTTAACAATCTTCAGTACCCTGTGTTCATATTAAACATTTTATCAGAAACAGACTACGATGTAAATTTAACACCAGATAAAACTATGATTCAATTTGGATTGGACTTAAGTCTACTCAGGGATAAGTTGGTAGAATTCTGGGAAGGCGAGAACTCGGCCCAGCATTTAAAAGTCACACTGCCTGATTTCGGTAGTAAGATTGTCACAAACCTTACCCCAAAAAGTCACCCGAGTTCCCGTGTAATTAGGTCTGTAAACAATAGGGTAGGGTTAGAACCACCAAAAAAGAAGACAAAGACAAGAAGGATTATGGACGATGAAATTTTCAAAACGCATAATTTAAAAGCCCTGGTGAATATTGGTAAACTAAATAAGATGTCTCAGCTGTTTGATGAGGGTATGTTTATTAATAGTCTCGATAAGACAAGCGAAAGCTTAGTGGAGAAAGAAATCACAGTTTCAAAATTGCAGTTTAGTGAAATGGAATTGATTGGGCAATTTAACCTCGGCTTTTTACTTACTAAACTTGGTGATAATCTTTTTATTGTTGATCAGCATGCTTCGGATGAAAAATATAATTATGAGGATTTAAAGAATAATTTCAAAGTATCCAATCAACAGCTTATAAGACCTCTTGATTTGAATTTGAATATCATAGAACGACAAAAAATAGAGGAATACAGAGATTCAGTAGAGGCTAATGGGTTTAGAATTAATGATAATTATCAGTTAACTCATTTACCGATCTATAAAAATATCCAGTTCGGAAGAGAAGATTTACTTGAACTTCTATCAAGCTTACCTGACCAGAAAATAACACCCAAAGTTAGATCAGTTTTAGCTCTGAAGGCTTGTAGGAAATCGATTATGATCGGTCAACATTTACCACCACAAACAATGAGGAGAATATTAAACAATTTGTCAAAGCTTGACAAGCCATGGAATTGTCCACACGGCAGGCCAACTTTAAGACATTTACATGATTTGAGTCAAAAGAGAAACGAATTAGATCTACAATTGTAGAAATTAAGTAACAACTAGTTCGCGAGGATTGTTATTTTTACTAAAAAAGTCATTGGAATAATCTATAAAATCTCGAAAAATGAACCTCTTCTACCTGGATATGAGTATGTTGTTAGGTAATTCATGGTAATAAATTAGTCATTATTAGTCGTTGAACTTCACGTTTATTATGCCTACTCATCCTATGTATAGTCATGTTGTAGATTCAATATAAGGTACATTTAAACGCGTTAATTATCAAAATTATAGCCGGCATCGACTCTTAATAACGATGGATAATACGACATAGGCTAAATAATGTCGTTTAAAAGTACCTAAAAAAAGGTTTTTAAGAATGACTAAGGTGCGAAAACTGAAACTCAACCTGTAATTAACATTTTTTTTTACAGAAAATTGCGAAGGGCTTTGAAACAGAAAAATACTTCAACATCTATTTAAGAACTAGATAGTTGTAAACAAAAAGCTTAAAGTGGCCAAGATGGACATTGAGGTCAAAGGACGGGAACGTAAGAGCAGACGTACCCACAAAAACTCAAGAGATGGATGTCCAAACTGTAAAGCAAAAAGAATTAAATGTTCAGAAGATCTACCTCAATGCACAAATTGTATTAAAAAGAAGTATAGATGTGGCTATCTCGATTTCCCCCAAGATAAGTTAGATCTTATCAGGACAAAGAACGAAAATAAGAAGAAAGAAGAGTTGTTTTTGAAACATGAAGATAAAAAATATCTCGAGTCCTCCGTTTCAATAACATCAAACGGCTCCGTTCCATATACTAAATTTAATCTTCCAAATTTACAAAACGGAGCTCCCGATTTCCTTAACTATGAGCCTGCCGAGTTTAATGGTTCCCAAAATTATCAGTATGATAAATCTTATGAATTATATCATAACCATACGGGTCACGTAGATTACGTTTTCCCAAACCAACTGACTCCAGCAAATAATTTAGTACCATATTCTGTACCGAGCTCGGTACTGCTGTCTGTACCACCACAAACTCAACTTTTGTCCCCTCAACCATATTCTATGGGCCTAACTACCTCTTCAGGTTCAACAGTAACGAATCAATATCATGATAACCAATCATCCCTCACTCAACAAATAACTCCACAGATTCCTCCGGTACAAAACAATTCCACACAATATCAGATTCTTGTTCAACCACAAATGCAATTACCAAATATGGTCAGTCAATCTGCTACACCTTCAATTCCCCAATATACTCCCGTTGAAATTAATAATTATCATGTCCCCGATTACGATCTACCTTTCAATTCTGGACTGTTTGTGGACTACACAACGTCCGATATCGACATTTCTACTAAAAGAAATGTCTCTAAAAAACTTAAACCTTCTCTTCCTAATTCAATTGTCAAACCCACAATTTTCAAGAAGCTTCACTCAAGAGGATTTAAAGAAGACACAGATCTTAATAAAGTATATTACTACTTACCTGTATGGAGTGGTGATTTATCCAGACTGTTTTGGATAAGATTATTCAATATGAGTTACTCAAGTGATGTTTTCAGTTCATTTCTTTTGGATAAATCCCTTGGCCTTTTACTAACAAAAGTGAATGTGGTTTTGACAAGTGAATACTTGAAAAACTTTCATAATACTTATCAACCTGTCAGATCAATAAAAACCTCAGAAGATCCAGAGAAGAAAGACAAACCAAATGATTTCTTCTTTCATCAAAAAGTGCTATCGAAATTTATTTCAATGAGTTACATTTACTACGCCAATTTAATAAAAAGCATACGATATAATTTGGATAAATGCCACATAGAAGAAACTATCAGGATAAGTTTCTTATCATCATATTCCAGTTACTTTTTATTAAATTCGTCAGTTGAAACATCAATAAAACTTAACAAGGGAACCTCGTCGTTATTGAATAAATTCGTCAAAGAGTGTAGCACTTTTGGTCAAATGACCCCCATGGTAAAATACATAACAGACATTTTACATAATCACGTCAATTTTTGTCTTGTCCCTGATCTAGATTTTGACATTCTCGAAAGTCTTTTTGACCAATTTCAGTTGTTCAAAGATTTCTTAGTCAATTCAACTACCCTTTATCAATCATTAGAAGGCAGTGAACAAATTCGTGATTTTTTAGCTAAACACGATTGTATCGAATTTGAAAGTTTCTTAACACACTTGTTAGAGGACTTCAGAGGTGAATTAGTGGAGACAAATAAAAAGTATAACAAGGATGGCGACATAAGAATAATTTCACTTACATCAATCTTTGAGCTTATGAATAGGTACTTTAAGATGCTTCCAAGTATCACAAGTTCAATTGGTTCCAACGTTTTTATTATTGACAGAGTCTTTTATTTGTTTTTCATCACAGTTGGTAAAGCATTAAACCATATTTTGACTCCTATAAGATCAATTTTGAATCTTGACTGTACTCACGTTCTTTACCCAATTGTTGAGTTTAATTATAAATCTTTTGAAGTCACAGCAAGGGATAACGTTAACGAAGTCCAGTTCAAAGAATTTGATAGATTAACCAAAAATTTACTCAGGTTGGTAAGCTATTTCAATCTTCGCTCGTTGCTTTATGGCCACTATTTATCGAATAGATCAGTTTTGGATAACGAATACGTCGCTTTAATTGAAGTCCCAGATCAAAAGAATAAGCTTATAGAAGTTTTACCCAAAAAGAAGAATTTCAACGAAAAACCAATAAAGATTAAGGAAAATTTTGAGTTTAGTATTACATTCGATAATTTACCCCAATTCCCCGAATTTGACCAATTCCCGCCTGAGTGTTTTAAAAATCCAAATGGTGACGGAATGAATAAGTTTGATTATGAAACTGGATTGAGTTCAAATGATTTCGACCCCTCAAGGTTGGTAGAAGAATTTTTGAAGCATCAGAAATTCAAGTGGGAGTTCAATACGGTTAGATTTTCCAAAATTCAAAATAGAACCAAGAACTTTGACAAGAGCAAACATCTTATCAGTCAATCCATAAATATTAATGATTAATGAATAACGAGAAGAATGACCTAGACAATAGATGGGGTATAGTTCTGTCTTTCTTTGTACGCTTGTGGTTTTTATTTATAATTGATATCACTATATCCATTTATTAAACATAGCCCAATAAATAGAGTTATCGTAACTCTAAATATTTATATGTAACTTAGAATCAAAGAAGCACAAATAAGCGATATACAATCTTAGTTCCTGAACCAAAATCATGGTATCTAACGCTCTGCTTTGGCAAGTAGGAATATTTATGATACGAAAAAATGAATGAACAATAGGCCCGAAAAAGTTTCGGGCAGTTGCCGAAGAATAGTTCCTATTCTGTATATTACCAGGGTCTACGTCAAGACTGTATAATTATTTAATAAGGTATCATGAGCAAAATAATGAAATAAAGTTAATGATCAGGAAACTTTTAACGCTATTCTCAGATCATCACAAATTTTGATAGAGATTTTGCATAGTTCATACATATAAGATGTCTGCAAAGGTACCAATATTCTTTTGACTTTTTTGCGGTGCCATAATCCTTAAGTATTCCTGTACAATATAACTATCGACTTTAATCTTTCGCGTAGGGCGGTAATATGCGGTGGTTTGCAGATACAATGGAACAGGGCCCGGCATATGTAGAAGTTAACGGCAACAAACTACTAATTAACGGAAACGGGCACGGAGGTGGTAGGGTAGCATTTAAGTGTTAAAAATGATTGTAGCCTTGATTTTAAAGTATTTTTACCAGACGATTAATACTCGAATTTGGTTATAAACCTTATCATATGACAGAAGTGCCAATGGGACCTAAAATCTAAAATAAAGCAATGGTTAAAATCAAATCCATGGTGTTTGATTCACATTTGACAGCTTTCATTAACAAAAATGTGAAATTATACTGTAGTTAATAAATTGTTTTTAGATCACCCATAAGGGCTCGTGTATTAATTGTTTGAGAATGTACTAAAATCTCGGTGCAGAGTGAGATTTCAAGTTCCATTCATTTTTTGGACTGATCATGCTCACAATTCCTGGTAAATAACTGGACTTTGTGTTGACGATGTAATTCGATTTAAGAAGCTCCACATATAATTTCATTGCACATTATAGAATAATTTGGGTTGAGAAAATATCATGGTGACAGTATTGTACATCATTGCTGCAAATCTATCTTGGAATTAGGATAGAGGCACGTCAATTTCATATACAAACAATTTTGTAGTCGTTCAATTCGTTCTTAGCTCTGATAGTTTCCATAGATAATGCCAAAAACTTTTATCGTAGAATTTTCATTGACTAAGCACGGGACACTTTGTTAACTCAAATCCAATACACCAATCAATGGAAGAGGGGAAGTCTAAGACAACTTATCAAAGTCATCTTTAAGTAGGACTCGTATTTCATTGTTTTTAAGTTCGTAAGCCTTAACCGAATAGGTATATCGCGCCGATTAAATATATATATATTGTTTTTTACGATGTCAAGTTTAACCGACTATCAAGTAAATTAGGGGCATGTTTATGCATGACCTGTATATACGGTTAAAATACACATTTGAAAAATTAGTTTCTAGGTATTATCCGAGCTTCTTATTGTAATGAATGACTGGCGAAAAGTAATCGAAGTTAATTGAAAGTTTAATCAATATTAGAGTTACAAATGATGCATAATATTCAAATCAGTTTCAAATCATTTCTTGAATATTAGCGATTGCTCAGAATTTCCCTGTTCGAAATTAGCCAATTTCAACTTGGTTTATGCATTGGTACACGAATTTGTGTCCTGCAAGTTTTTACAGAACGCAAATATTGCATAATTATCTATAGTTCGCTTATATTTTTGAGCGGTCAGCCAATGAACAACTAATTCAAACCAGTACTATTGTATTATAAATAAATTTTGATTAGATGGTTATTTTGGTGATTGGTTCAACTAACTACCGTCGTAAATCGCGCACCGGTTTTGCTTCTTAAAATCAATACCAATCATTATGACTACAATTTAGCACTGTATGAATTAACGCGCTTTGGGTTTTTTGTAAATTTCTAATATATTAAAGGCGGAAATTTTTTAAAAATCATGAACCGCTCATGCGAGAATATTCTTCTGCAGCTTGATTGTTCAAAAATATTTTTTTACTAAATATTGGGGTCAATTGGATGAATGTCGCGACTTAATTAATAGTCAGGTTAGGTGTTGTTGAATGGTTAATGAATCTAAACCAGTAGCGGAAATGGCCGAAGTCAAAACAATCAGGTCCCTATTGGTTAGTTACCAAGATCTTATAGTTGAAACATCTACCAATTTTTAATAAGAGCACTTACATTATGTGCACCTGGCATGCAGCAAAATTTTTTTTCCGGTGGGTAGTTAATTATCAAATTAAACAATCAAATAAAAATTAAATTTAAAGTAAAAAAAAAG